>JANRMR010177404.1:0-12120 GCA_025434825.1 Bergia sp. 'catenularis' | reverse complement strand
TTGAAATATAGAAGTTGAAAGGAAATAAATCTTTCAGATATGAATTAATTTTGTTTGGATGCTATGCGATGTCTCTTACACGGCTGATTTTGTGTCTGTAGTGTTAGTTACAACTCATGTTTTTTCCCCGCCAACAGAAGGAACTGCAACATCAGTCAAAGCTGAATATTATTTCTTTTACTCTAGTTTAAACTCCCCTGATTCTTATTTGAAAGAGTTATTTCCTTTCAACTTTTATATTTTGGAAAAAACTATACTTACCGCGTGCACACTACAGCCCTGCTCCATTTTGCTTCGCTAAACACGTGGGAATCACATGACCAAATGGGTCACCGATCAATTGCCAGTTATAAGTGTCAATTGCCATTTATAAGTGTCAATTGCCAGTTATAAGTGTCAATTGCCATTTATAAGTGTCAATTGCCAGTTATAAGTGTCAATTGCCAGTTATAAGTGGCAATAAAAAAAAAGTTCAGCACAGTAAAAAAAAGAAACAGCATGGCCCTTATGGGCCACCGTAGATTCATATCTTGGCTAATGGGTTGAAAATTTAGGTGACCTTCTTTCGCCACACCGTCCTTGCGCAGGGACGTTAAGCTGTTGGTCCCCCGATGGATGAAGAGCCACTCTATGGAAATTATGTCGTCTGGTTAACGCCATTATTATTATTATTATATTATTATTATTATTATTTTATTATTATATTACATGGGCTATACAAGGACATGCTGCCCAATAGAGAATGGTTTTTCAACCTACATTCATAAACAGTGTATGGCGGCATCCAATCTCTACTGAGGTCTTCCAAGAGGGGTGCTACTGTCGCTTTTTCTTCATAAAAAAGAGAAATGTCACCTCATAAACAAGCCAATGAAAGAGAAATATTGCTGTCAGTTTTTCAGTTGTTCTCAGGAAACTCCTGTTGCTTGATGTTGAGCAGCAGGAAGTTTGTCACCAATTTCTTAAGGCCCTCCAAGGGGCCGGGGTGCTGTCGCTTTTCACTTTGTAAAAAACATTAATGTTGCTTCAAGAAACAAGCCAATGAAAAACAAATGTTGCTGTTGGTTTTTATCAATTTTTCTCAGTAAACTCCTGTTGTTTATTGTTGATTAGCAGGAAGTTTGCCTCCTATTTCTTAGGCCATGTCACCTGTCACATAAAACCCTTGGAAAGCCCCTTTCTTAGGCCATGTCACCGGTTGCATGAAATCCTTGGGAAGGTCCCTTACTAAAACTTGGGTTAAGTATCCCCCAACAGCATACCGAGCATAGTAAGAGTCCACACTGAAAATTTTGGAGTTGACATGGTTGACCATCCAAACTTTGGTCCCTCATGCTTTGTAAATAGTGTATGCATGTTTTGAAATGGTTCAAAGGTGCCATTGTTCCAACAGAGACAAAACAGCAGGGATGGACATTAACTTTGTTCAGCACCAGTCATCTGGGCCATTAGCAATAGGAGTCCACCAGCCCATCATAATTGTTTTTATTTTAAAATCTTAATCATCTTTGTAAAATTAAAATATGTATTTTAAATGTATCAAATGCTTAACTAATCTTCTAAAAGGTGCAGCTCTCCTTGTCCCGTAATCAACATCTCTCTGAGTAACAAATCTATGATGTATATCCAATGATCGCATTGTACATCTTTCATCACACAAAATTGATAAGCATCATAGAGAATACAAATGTCTTAAAAAGGTTGCTAAAATTTCATTTCTGGTTCAAAGTGAAGTTCAAATCGTAAAAAACAACACTTCACGAGTTACAGTACTTTACAGCTATGTTATAAAGGTATTTGTTTACAATATGAATTCACTTGTATCCTGCACAAATATCTGTCTCTTTTATGCAAAAGGTACAGGCCAGATGGGCCAGTGCTTCATGAGGCCTACCGGCCTGATGTGAAACTTGGCGGACACTGGTTGTTGGGCTGGCATTCGTTTTCATCCCTGAAACAGTCATCTCAAATAGTAATTTTTAGTATTGTGGGATTTTAGGCAAGAAGTAGAAAAAAACTGCTTTCTAATATTATTATTATTATTATTATTACTAATACTATTAATTTAGTATTAATGATAATAATAGAAGACATTTTTTAAAATTATTCTGATCAATTGATGAAATGGAAAGAACCCCCTGGCCTTTCAATAACCCTTATTTTTTACCCCACCCCAGAGGTGGTAATATCCAGTTTTTACAGATAATTTTTTACAAAGCAGGAACTCTTGCAAGTAAAATTTAATAATTACCTGCTTGACCGATATATAATATATATATATATATATATACATGTTATTGTGTATAATCAATGTACTGTTATTAAAAAAGGTTTACTTGAATTGAAAAGTATGAAGTATACTGCACAAAATATGCTAATATTTGAACACCAACAAGTTACTCCAACAATGGCAGGTTTGTTACTAGGTGATTTTTTAAAAAGCTGTCACAATCCCACTGGGCCTTGATGTTGTACCTAACACATTTCACACTTTTCAAAGTTCAATCTTTCTCAAATAGCTGTATGTACATTGATAACACAGTGCTACAAAAGATGAAGGTTATAATTTTCACTCTTAGTTTCAAATTATTGCCTTTAACTTTTTGTTGACCAACAAAAGGATACATTAATTAACACTGGATTTAAATGCTCAATCAATGCAGCTATTGACATAAATTATTAGTTAAACATTAATTATATACTTTATAACTGTTAAATATTGCTGTTGTTATGATTACATTTACAGCATCCCTACCAGATGTCATAGCATAGAAAAAGAGCCATTAAAAACCTCTGTGACATTCCTGACTAATGACAAACAAGAGCAAGTAGAAGGGAGATTTATGCCACCATTTGTTACAAGATACAGTACCCAAGGGTTCCGAATCCAGAATACTAAAGTATTTGGGTCAGTTGCAATTCTACCAGAAGTGTTTTACCACTGGAAGGTAAAATATTAATTACTATATTTATTTTATTAGGAGAAGCAGGCATAGCTCATTTGGTTAGTGTGAGGCCTTCGGAGCTGGAGGTCCTCAGTTTGATTCTTGATGACTCCAACGTCTGCTTCAACGTTCCTCTGATCTGTGTTGCTTTAGCTTTAAATACCTAAAAAACGGAGCACTGTTAGAGGAAGGGGGTAAAGTGTGCACCATTGGCTTCCACTGGTACCAGCTCTAGAAGCTGACAGAACTACTGAGTCATTAAATAAGGGCTACCTCGAGCTTTACCTTTACCTTTACCTAACAAATTTACTAGTTAACTACATAATATTTACAACTCAAGTAATCACACATCAAGACTAGTTCCCCAGACAAGTTCTGACTTGTTTGAACAGGGATTTATGATCAATTTTGTTATTCTAAAATTTAAGTATTTACCAACTAAAAACAGCAAAATGTTTTGTGAATCAAATAGCAATTTTAAACTGATGTAAATGAGCATTAGACAGTATTTTGCTATGGCAGCCTTTGATACATATAATTGTCAATAGTACATGTAAGGTATAAAATTATAATGTTAAACTGGGTCTAATTATTATTTCCAGCCTGAGTAGTCAATAAAATTGGAGAATGATCATTACCAATCAGTTGATAAATCAATAAGCGGTGTCTTAATTTGGATTTTATTGTTGATTAATATATAGAATGAATTTTTTTACCATTCACCACTTTATGAGTCCAGTCAATTACAGTTGACAGGTTTGAACAATTTACTATTTTATATATTGATAATATATTTGACCAAAACAAATTGATATTAATCACCCCCAGGCAATATTAACTGATTGATTGGTTGGTTTTCTAATGATTTGATGGAGCTAAATTTATTGAACAGAGAAATATTGGTCTTGAGAGTGCAAGTGACAAATAGGCCACTTGTATGATGACATCCCAGGGTTTTCAAAAAGAATTGGAAATGGTGGCAAAAGTTGAAGAGTAGGAGGAGAGGGGATTTCTTGTGCCGAATGTTATTAGTAAACTTGTGCATGTTTCTCAGTTAAAGTAGAGAGAGAATTCATGTGAATTAGCTGGTGAGTTTCACTGGCAATCGGCTCTTATTGAAAACCCTGCATCTTATACTACTTGACTACCAGAATGATGCAGTGTATGCCACTTTCTTTTGTAAGATATTAGTACCAAATGTTCTGCTATTCTTATGAGAGAATAAAAGTTTGAATAAGAAAGAAAATTTGCAAAGCATTCACTCAGATAGTTGTAGTAATTGAGAGAACAAGACTTAGTATGACAAGTGAAGCACATCTACTCTACCTGACCAAGTGGAGTTGGCTCTGAAAATGTCTTTATTGAACTACATCATAAATTATTTAATGTAACTAGTGCAATTCAATCTGATCTGGTTCTGTTTGTGTTTAGGTGAACAGACCTGAGGACATCACACCAGAAAGTTTAGCATTATTCACTGTTATGGAACCCCCGATAGGTGGGTTGATAAACACAGTGAGCCTGAGTTTTAGTGTCTCAAATGCTGATCACTGTCATCAGAAGGCATCCAGGGGCATGCTCTCATATAAAATTTAGGGTCTCTGAATTTCCAGCACTTTGATACTCATTTCTTGTTTCTCATAATCTCTTCTCATTTTGTGGCATTCATGCTCTGAAACATGAAGTTTTTTTTATTGATATTTCACTAATTTTTGAAGAAATGCAGGTTTTGAACACAAATGTGGGTTTTCTACAATCATGCCAGGTCAGGGGGGTTCACAAACATTCAATGCAAGTCAAACCCTGATTTGGTGAGTCACTTTTTAGTAAGTTATCTTAAAATAAACAAAAATGACCTTAGAATTTAAAGCTTTTGTCTTGATCTTGACTGATTGTCAATCATACTGCATACAAGTAATTTTATTAAATCATAATTAATGACTTTCAATTTAGGTTCCTTGTATGTGGGTTTTTACTGTATTGCAAATTTCTGTTAAAGATATTTGTAATGACCACACTGATAAATAAAGCTTTCATCATAAGTTGATACTTAAATATAAAGATAAAATAGTAAAGACTGGAGGATTCAAGGTTTGGGATCCTGGGGGACCCCTTAGGTTTTTTTCTGATGAGGAAGGGGGTGAGGGGGGGGTGAATCCAAATACAGTAGATAATTTACACCCCCCAAAATCCTTGCCTTGAAAACTATCTGCCCAAAGAATCCCAAAGTATTTTATCAAGTATATCCACACACTGCCAGCTGCCTTGTGATTCACGTTATTACAATGATCATTAAGCCTTGATTTCAGATAAATGTTCCTGCATGATTCTGATGTGACTTCATTACCATATATTATTTATTAAGTGCTCCAAAATGACTGAAAAACACAACACCAAAAAATACCTTGGCATATTTTTACGACCCAAATTTTCATGGTGTATTTCACAGACCCCAAAAAAATTCCTTCAAATTAAAATTTCAGGCTAAAAGAAACCTTTGAGCCTCACCGTTGTTCTGAAGATACTTGAGTAGGTCCTTACATTGTAGGTCTTGAAATAACAAGTTTTCAGTCAACAATATTGAATAAGATTTTAAAATAGTATTTTGTGGTCGTATGTGTACCAGCATTCATTGAAACCAAAACCTTGCATTGTAGATAAACTTGTACGGCAGAGGAAATCTTGGTTCACTTAGTACTCACTCCCCCCCCCCTACTCCTAAGGAATTTCCAGTTTGAGCAGTAAAGAGACCCCCCTGTATAAATTTCAAGTTTCCTCTGTGGTGGGGTATGGCAACAATTTTTCCTGGAACTACTCAAATCAGAACCTTGTGTTGTGTTCTTTGCAGAAATCCTTGTAATTGGTACAGGAGGCAAACTTGCGAGATTAAAACCAGAAGTCAGAGAATATTTAAGAGAAAACAGACTTGGTGTGGAGGTTCAGGATACGGTGAGCAGCTACAGCACAGTTGACATTACTTGAACACATGACAATAAATAGATGACTGGTTTAGCACCCTTGTCAGATTGGAACAAGAATATTCATACCTTTAACAAAGGAACTGTTAAAATTTTTATAAGTTTGCACTTTTTCCAGCAAGATATATTCTTAAGAAAACTTTGATGTGTTACACTTGAGTTCAGCAATAATAATAATAATAAATATTAATAACTTTTTTATTTATTTATTATTTTCTAGATATGAAAATAAATATTAATAATAATAATAATAATAATGATGGCATTAACCAGATGGCATTTCCACAGAGTGGCTCTTCACCCATCTGTTGGACCAACGGCTTTACGTCCCTGTCCAAGGACAGTGTGGCGAAAGAAGGTCACCTAAATATTCGAGTCCATGGCCAAGCCGGGAATTGAACCCGGGATCTTCAAGTTATCAGTCAGATATCTTTTCAACTGAGCTAACATCCCACATGGATATAATAATTATCCCCATAGCAACCAGTTTTTAAATGACAGATCACAATTTTGGAGATTAAGGTTTCTCCCTCACTATGCAACCCTATTGGTAAAACCACCTGAAAACATTCCAATAATGCAGAAAATGACTTTTAAGAGAATCTAATGTTTCAAAGTTTTCCAGGGAGCAAGCACCCTGAGCCCCCACCCCAAGATACTTGTGCCTTCAGTGCTAGCAAAATAATATTATTTTAGGAAAACCTCTGTCATCTCAAAACCCTGGATCCACTATTGCAAATGGCATTGCAAGTGTGTTTCTCACACTATTCAGTTGCATGCAAGATTTGAAAAAATATCTTCTAATTGCTCATTTTTCCTATGAAATGATCACAGTTTGATTTAGTCAGTCACTTTTGACACACACACAAGTATGACGCCTCCCCCCTTGGGAGATACTCCTCAATCATGTTGGTGGGGTGTGCAGCATACCTTGCAAAAGCCTTACTCATTTTCAGACCTTGTTACAGTATGTATCTGTGAGTCTTCTTACTGGATTTCAGACCTGATGCTAAAATGTTACCCATATTTAAGCTAACCCTCTAAAACTGAATGCACCATTTTTGTACATATGCACACTTTTATCCAAAAACAATCTTACATGTACTTTCAGGCCAAAATGGCTGAATCTATATCCAATTTCAGACTAAAGCAGCTCCTAAACCACACCCTTTGTGCTGCAGATACCTCTATATAGCTCGTGCGTGGGAGTACCAGCCTGGAATTGACATCTCTTTTTTTCTGTCCAGCGTAATGCAGCGGCAACATTCAACTTTCTCCTTGAGGAAGAACGTGTGGTTGGAGCAGCTCTCATTCCACCTGCCAAATTACCAGATGACTGACACTGAGCAGAAGATGCAGTAAACATTCACGTTTGTTAACTTGAAACTTAAACTTGACTCTGGAGCAAAACATGAGTACATATGGCATGTTTATAAGGCAGTATAAGATGGATATTTGATTCAGGACAAAGCCTATATTTATTTGGCTATGTCTAATTAATTTATAATACAGTATATATTTTATATTTAATTTAAGATATTCCTCTTCAGAATGGTAATTTGTACATTATCAGATATGTCTAAGACACTGAGTTAATCACTGAAAAATATTGACCTTACCATTTTCAATCTTGTTTTGTGAAATTCATTTAAATCAGAACCATCCTCAGAGACCTGTGGGCAATTCAGTCTCAAAAACTGAGCAGTACTGATCAGACCAATGTCCCAACTTCTTTGCCCTGCTGATGGACTGCTCTTGGATCATGAATCAGGATGGGATGATGTTACTCAATCTGATCAAGACTTGTACAAAATAAAGTTTTTGTGTCAATAAAAGTTTGTTGAAGTAAAGTTTTGTTTGAGCAATTTATTTCAATTGTGTTGTCAAAGTCATCTTATTGTCAAGCTGTTCCATTACTTTGCATTCTGCAACAAAGAAAGATGAATGTTACTTTTCTTCCCCCTTCTCTTCTCTGCATGGGTAGGCAGGGCTTTTGAACCCAGACAAGAATTTATTATCTAATTAATCTCCCACATCAGAGCAATATATCAATGATAATCAAGCAAGTAACTTATCCAGGGGCAGGTTTAGGGGGAGGGGCCAAGCCCCCCCCCCTTTTGTCAGCAATTTTGCAAACATTTTATAGGAAAAGCATTGAAAGTACCTTTTTTGGAGATTTCACTCAGGCACCCCTTTCCATAAGTTTGGGTACTGCCCTCCCCATTTCCAATTTGGATCTGCCCCTGTTATTTGCTGTAAAGACTTTTTAGAAATGGTATTTAAAAAGGTCAAATATCCCTATCCTTTGAACAAACTTTTTAAAATATATTTTGAAAATTCAGCAGTTGGAAAGTGCAGATTTCAGATGGAAATCATGAACTGGAAATGTGACCTAAATATTTTACAGACTGCAGTTAGCCGTATTGGTTGTTTTTAGAACTGTCATCTTAAATAGAAACGTTAAAGTCGAGAGTGCATGTTTTGCATGCTGCCACAAAAATGTCTTGGAATACTTTGCTACAGCTACACCTCTTTGCCGCAAGATTGCTACTTTTGGAAATCTTTGAAAGGTGCTTTTTGAACAATGTTGATAGTTTCGATTTCACTGGAGTATCGAAATTTAGAAAAACCTCAACCTCTTCTATTTGTATTTATTGAATGATTGATGAAAACAGGATGGACATTTTATAGTTGAAATAATGATATAGTAAACGACTTTTTTCTCATTATTTGCCCTTTTAAAAAAATCTTCAAAATTAGTTGGACGACAGAAAACTGCCAAAAAGTGGGATGGCCTAATTTTTGTGGCCAATTCACCTTGACTTTCGTAAATAAAATATAACATAAAACAGTTTCCTCTGAATTTTTCAAAATCTGCTCGGAAAAAAAAATTGCCGCTAGAGGCGACATCTGTTAGAAATATCAGAAACATATATTTATCAGGTTTTTCCATGCTCTGGTTATACCGGAGACATTGAGGGTCTGCGACGCAGGCTATTTTGATCCCAGAGGGTTTTGATTTGTTGTCAAGTTCTTTCAGTATCTTTTTTTTCACTTCCGCATGGAGATATGAATTTTTCAACGATGATTTGGTAGTGACAGACCATCGGAAATGTATGTTTAGCTGGGATGTCATTTCTGACAGCCGAAAATTTTAAGGAATTCTTCAGAGAATAATAAGCAAAATCAAGCAACCACATTGCACAGGAAGACTAAATTCTTTAAATCAGATATAATACATGGCTGTCTTGGGCAGAAAAACCTCGAGGTCAAAGATGGTGAACAGAGAGATCGAGACCCAGAATTATTAGCCGAATTCCTGTTTCGTGCCAAAGGAAAGGGCGGGGACACTTTCACACCTCTCTCAGTGGAAATCCACTCCGGTTACGAATTCGTGGCGCTGATTGGAAAAAAGATCGGAATTACCTACTGTTCAACCAATCGCTGCGCGGTAGATCAATGGTTTGGAGCTTTGGCGGCATTTGGCAGCGGCCCCTGAATATCATCGCGCGTGGGGGTCGTTCGGTAAGAATTGTTGGCATATCAGCCTGCATTGGCCATATTATATTGCTTCAGAATTCCTCCCAAACTTTTCTATCGTTAACTGTCGAAGTATTGGGGGATAACATGGTCCTCCGTTGCGGTGGTGGGACCAGAGAAGGAAGAAGCGGTTTCGTGGTCTTTATATTGCTTAATTTTGCTTTGTTAACTGTTGTGTTTGAAGCAAGCGGCCAGTCACAGACAAAATGTAAAGATCCATTCGATCGACCAGTGCGATGCATGCCCGAGTTCGAGAACGCTGCATTTAACAAGATTGTGAAATCCAACAATACTTGTGGAAGCCCTCCAAGCGAGTACTGTGTTCAAACCACGGTAACGTCCCCGGAGAAGGAATGCGAGCTGTGTGCGGCAAATGATACGAGACGTAAGCATCCATCTCTTTATATTACGGACATCAAGGAGGATCAGAACTTCACTTGGTGGCAATCGGACACGCTGCAGAACAACCCTGAACGGAAAATTGTTACTTTGACACTTGAGCTGGAAAAATCATACGATGTTACGTATGTTCGAATTCGCTTTCGATCTCCCAGACCTGAATCAATGGCAATCTACAAACGCACCTCATCTGATCCGAGCGCTCCGTGGGTGCCGTACCAGTATTTCTCAGCATCCTGTAACAAGACATTCGGGGTTCCAAACACTCCATATGGATTGGATGGGTCGAGCTTCATTGGTGACCAGCAAAGGGCGCTATGCACGGACGAATTCAGCAGTATTAGCCCGCTTACTGGGGGGAATATTGCCTTCAGCACCCTGGAAGGGCGACCGGGTGCAGAAGATTTCGACAACAGTCCCACGTTGCAAGAATGGGTCACAGCCAGCGCGATTCGCATTGATCTTGTTAGGATGAATACTTTTGGAGATGAAGTCTTTGGCGATCCAAACGTCCTCAAGAGTTATTACTTCGCAATTTTCGATTTGGCAATTGGAGGAAGATGCAAATGTAATGGACACGCGAGCTCATGTCGGTATAAAAGGAAAGTTACGGGTGATAAGAGCGGGGAAATCCTTCAATGTGAGTGCGAACACAACACAGCCGGGGTGGACTGCCAGAAGTGTGCTGACAAATTCAACGACAGGAAATGGGCTCGAGCAACTGAGGACAACGCCAACGAATGTCTGCGTGAGTATTTTTTGAATAGTTTTTGTGATTGAGAACCATTTGATTGTAACACAAATGAAATAGATTCTATTATTCAAATATCCACGAACACGCGAATTTCATAAGTTGACAAATTCGCGCCAGAAAAATCCAAAAATTGTGTACAATCAAATTAGCTTTTCCTTCGTTGAAAAATAATTGTTTAGTTTAATTTATTTTGTTTAGCGTGCTAAAGATTCAATTACATTATTTATGAAAGGAGTTTAAAAAGACTCGGACAGTCGTACAAAGAGCGCTTTTGTGGTTTTCATGGTTTTACTTTGAGAATCCGGTATTTTGTCAGGATTTTGTTGCAGAGAAACCGGATGTTCCCACCTTGGGTCTCATGATTATTTTTCAATGTAAGCAGGAAAGTTGTTAAGAGATAATTCCAACAAAGATCACTTTGTTTTCACAGTTCCGTAGGTCAAACGAAAATTTGCTGGAATTATCCATAGAAGTCTAAGAATGGTTCTTTACTTCTCTTGTGGGTTTTTAGAATTATTATTTTAAACTTGTAAAAAAGGTCAACTTGTTTCTATTCAAGTCCTTTCACTACAGCCACAATTTGTTAAAGTATTAAAAAATTATTTTCAAATCCAAAACGCCAAATTTATGTTTTTTCTCAATGTATTCAGTTGTCACATGTATTGCCTGGGGGCAAATTCTTTCCCCTGTGTTTTTTAAGGATGAATGAACACAGGTTGGGTAAATGACCTTCTACACGTGAATCCAATTTTTAAAATTTTTCAACTTGTAAACAATACAGCCATCTGTCACTGAATGAGGATTCTTGGCTCCTTCATATGCCCATTATTCCACCCATGACTATGTCTGCTGTGGTCTGTTTTCCTATTCTTTTTTTAATAAAATATCTGCTATGTCACTGTCTGAGTGAGTATAGCTACTGTTAAGGTAATTTTGATAGTATTACAAGGTGTTAAAAAATTGCAATTTATCTATAACCAAAATGCTGCACAAGTGCAAAAATAATTTTGGTGACCTCAAAATATACCATAATGGATCTGGCATATCTGTACTGGGGTTGATACTTTATCAATACAGTTGATATAATTACTCTTAATCTGGATAACAAGGGCTAAAAACGTATTGTGTGGGCTTTCCCATTCTGTTGATAAATTGATGATTTGGTGAATGTAAATAACTGAAATTCAGTTATCAGGAAGCAGATGATAACAGTTCTAAACATGTCGGTGATGACTGTTTGTCTCTCCAGAATAAGGCAACATAAACAATGGTATCATACTGTAATGGAATTTTAATCCAGTCAGTCATACTTCTTATCCCTTGTTGTTTCTTCACACTACCCCATATCCTTTCTTCACCCTACCCCCTGTCATTTCACCCTACCCCTATCCTTTCTTCACCCTACCCCCTATCCTTTCTTCACCATACCCCTATCCTTTCTTCACCCTACCCCCTATCCTTTCTTCACCCTACCCCCTATCCTTTCTTCACCCTACCCCCTATC
>JANRMR010177393.1:0-10915 GCA_025434825.1 Bergia sp. 'catenularis' | reverse complement strand
AGACATACCGGTAGATATAGACATAATCATAGTGGTCCATAGTCATAGACGTTGACATAGTCATAGATACAGACATAAATTCGTAGACATAAACAAAGTCGTAGACATAGACATGGAAACAGATCGAAGCCACAGGTATAGATGTATTAGTAGACATACACGTGGACATATGGAAATAGTCGCGGACAAAAACGATATATTTGTAGATATGACATGGACATAATCCTAGATATAGATATAGCCTTGGACATAACACAAACAAGCATAAACACTGACACAAGACATGGCCAAACATAAACATAGACAAACGCAAAGAGACGCTTTACTTTATCGCTACTTTATTGTTATGTTCGAATAGAGAGAAAGTACCAAAGCATTAATAATACTGAAAATGGACAGGAACATTTAAAACTGTGCTTCTATCTGTCCCTGGTTACGGCCGATTTCGGGTTTGTTACGGCTAATTCCAGTTAAAAGTAATGTAGTTTGAGTTCAAGTTAATAAAACGTTCAAAGCGTTTGTCCATTACCTTGGCTTCGTGCAAGAAGTCTTCTCCACTCTCGTTGACGGCCTGAAGCTCAACTTCGTGCCTTTTTACGTCTTCTACAAAGCTCTGCGAAGAAAGTACAACGTTTTTCAGCAAATGGTTCTCTTCTATCGGGCCTTTAAAAGCAACCAGTGCGACCGGCAGTGGCTAACTGTACTGGTTAGCAGAGGCTATAGCTAGTAGTGTTACTGTATAACTGAACCTGAATATGTAAATGTTTCTGTAGTATAAAGACAGGTACCGCAAATGATGTTTGTTGTAGCTGTGTGTAAATATTGAAATTGTTGTGTTGTCAATGGAAATAAACGACGACGACATTTCAGTGAACTTTAATGACAAGCATTTGTCTAATGTTTTGAGACATATTCCCGTCATAGACTTGAATCAAAGAGCAAAATTAAGTTTGAAATAACTCTCGTCCACTGAACTAACTAAATTAAAACGCCTTTTTAAAGTACGCGTGGAATGATAATATATTAAATACTAAACGAGTTTATAGGTTTAAATAGGAAGTATAAGATTTACATTCCATAATCTTTGTGTCAACACCGCAGGAACTGGACAGGATTGTAATTAAGGCGAACATGGTGGGTATAATAAACAGACAAATGAAACAAGTTAAACGTGATATTTTAAATACTTCCTGATACAAATTCAACTCTTTTAAACTATTTTTGTAACATTAAATTAGAGATTTTTCTTTAATTTTATTTTATCAACAAACTACATGATTTATTACAGTTACTATTAAACTTTGTTATATCCAACATTGGAAACAACATTAAAACACTAAAATTTGGAATGTACTTCAAGTGAAATAACATGATTTGCACTTCTTGTGTCCTTTTTGCTGATAAGGGAATTTGAAAAATATTAATCAATAATTTTCTTCGTAATCAAGAAATTAATAAAGTATATGGAGACTTTGCTTGTAGTTTACAATGAACTAACTTCTCGTATTGTATCACAAATCTTTCGTTGTCTTCAGTTTAGAGCCACCTCCATTCCTGGTGTCTTATCTTATCGAGTGTGTTTTAACTGTTCGTAAAGTCAGAGCTGACTATCAATGGAATAATTTAATTTAATATAGTAACACTTCAATGCAAACAATATATATTTACGTTTGTTGCAAAAAAGAAACTTTCAATTTAAGCAAAACAGTACCCACTCCTGTAAATACATTATAGTGTTTCAAAAAAAAAAAGGTTTTGTTAGTTTCAAAACGATAATTATAATTTAGTTTTCCAGAAGGAAAAAATCAACACCCCAACAATAACAGTGAAACGTTTGGTTGAGACCTTCAACAAGTGAAGGAGTGACACTTACTTTACTTTCACTTGCGAGGTAAAATCGATTTAAATCAAATGGCAATGCCAATGTGATTTGATAGAAAGTGCTAGTGATTTGCCAAAGCTTTCTTTGCAACATTTTGTTCAACCTACACCCAATCAGAAGATAGTGTGATCGAAGTCAACCAATCAGAGGATAAAGACGTCTTTTGTTTGTGACTGGCTGAGAAGCAAATGTATTTTAAGTTTCACTGGTGAAAAAGTCGTCAGGACAATGCAATGAAAATATTCACAAAACTAATGGACACGTCTGCCTGAGAGGTTTGTGGAACAGGTCTGAGAGATTTAAGGACAGATACTACACCAACCTTGTGCTGGTCCACGCGTGCGTGCGCAGACAGGGCATCACTGACGTCATTCAATATATCAGCAGCCTCGTCTTCAGCGCGCTTCAACCAAGCCTGCCGGACGGATACACGCGAGTTAAATAAACCATTACACAATAAAATCTGGACCACCAAAATCTTCTTCCGTCGCTACCCATCCCTAATATACTGACTTTTAAAAGGTAGAAAGATGTCGGAACGAAGTTTTATGCGGTGTTTTTCATATTGTTATGTAAAAACAATTAACATAAAATAAAATATATTTATTCCGCCGACCAATCCTAATTTTTTCAGGGTATATGGCAAGAAGCACTGATAGAATTTTGCGTGGTTAAATGTTAATCGCCCTATTGCTCCACTAAGACTGGTTACTCCGGTTTCTGTAGTAAACTTGTGATTAACTACTTCCTATTTGGCTTCTGCTAATTAACAATTATTCCATGAACACGTGTTGGATGTGAGGTGCTAGTTAGTAGCAGAAGAGGCGCGCCGCATATCAAGTCATAACACTTTTTTTTTCTTTTTACTTTTATGTATAACACCAAATGTAATTTTGTGTAAACCTAGCGGAATTAAAAATAAAACAGGAGGGTTTGAAAGTTGACCTCCAGTTTTGAGAAACTCCTGTTTTCTTTTGGAAAGAGCACCTTTCCACACATAGCATGATTGATGGTTTTGTGATGATAACCATCAGTTGTGGAACCAATAAAAAAAACTTTAAATTCAATTAGTGATACAGAATAATGATTGAAGTGTGTACGACCTGTGAACTCACCATAAACGGGTGTAGCATGCTCTCAAACTTTGTTAGCTTGTCGTGAATCGTCACCAGTCTCATATAGCGATTGTCAAGTTCGGACTGTAAACGGTTCCACCTCGCCTCCAGGCTACTCATCTTGGTATCAAGCTCGGCCTTCTTTGATGGTGACAACTGCTGACCAGTACCTTGTAGAAACTGTCGGCCCTGAGTCAGAGAAGCCTCCACGGGTTGTTTTCGCTCATACACGGCTCGTGTTAGCTTCTGGGGTGATCCCGCCAAAACAAAGCGCAGAAGATAAAAAGGAGACATTCACAGTTCAGTAAGTAAAAAAAATGGAAAACCAGTGCCAAGGGGCGTACAAATGTTAAAGTATTAAAGACTATACTTTCAGAAAATTACAAGGTCTGCGGAGCGTGAAGTTTTTCACGGGAGAAAATAAGGATGGTGATTTCGCAAAGACAGAAAATATACCAGTGATGAATATTGCGAAAAACACACGTACAATTCAAGGACGGCCCGCTACTAACCCGCTGTGGGCGCCTAAAACACTGCTAAAGATCTTCGACCAACCGAGAAAAGAAATTCTTGCATCAAACTCAAATTTCCAAGACCTTAGGAAATGCTCCTAACCTTGAAAGTAGTTCCCAAACCTCAGAAATCAAGATTACCATGTGATGAGCAAAGCCTACGTGTTCCTTTACTGAAAGGGTAACTGTTGACATTACATATAAAACGTTTGAGATGGGGAGGGGTGGTCGCGCTTATGGGAACGAGCTAGAGCAAAGAACATGGCTCGCGTCGCGAGTCGCGCTTCGCATTTCTCCTCGCCCGACATGCTGTATCTTCTGATGTTGCCCTAGCAACAAACCGATGAGAGAGTCAGATCTATTGCAGACCTGGGTACTATCTAGGGTCGGAATGAAGCCGCTGTTCGGCGATGAGCCCACGTTTTCGGCTGAATACCGAGCTTTTTTAAAACAAATCTGAAACTCGATTAAAACGCCAAATTGATCTTTTATGGCAGATAAAAAGGACTGAAGACAGACGTTGTAAAGTTAAAGATAGAATTAACAAAACATTAACTCTTTTTGTCCAATCTTTCTGTTTCAGTGTTTGGGGCTGAAAGCTAAAAAAGTCAGTTATCCAAACCAAAATATTGGGCAAAATTATTTTGTCATTTTTCTTTTGTAATTTTAAACCTTTCTTCTGCCCTGAGCAGCTGAGGATCAGTTTGCCGTTTAACCTTTTACTCCCACCCTGTTTATAAAGGATCAATCTCCACAGTATCAACGTGAAATAAGTTACTGGTTTCCAGAATATGAAGATTGATCATCCACTACAATCTCTTTTAACCGAAATGAAAAGCAAGAAAAGTTATATGGAACAAGTTATTCGAGTTTAGCAATTTGTCAAAGAAATTGAATAAATTTAAAATCCCACAAACATATTAAAGCAAGAAAAACAGCGTCAATATTTAAGTGAGTATAGTTAGGGGAAAGTTTCAAAAAACCGAGAGAAAATCTGCCAAAAACTAAACGTGAAAATAAAAACCTTTATGGAAAAGCTGTACATCAATGTCGAGTACAAAGTTTGCCTAATTCTTAAACAATGGTCCGTCCTTTAACATGTGTTTTAAACAAGTTAAATGCTGTTTGTTTTTATTATATAACCAAATTAATCAACATCATTTTTACATGTCTTTTAAAAGGCGGTTTATTATGACGTTCAGCCAAGCAAGGAACCGCGCATCTGACGTTTTAATCTCGATGGTCTGGTGCATAACTAAAATACTAGTTCTCATACTTGGAGTAAATTGTTGAAAAAACACATTAAAATCATAGTACGTCCTTTACCCTTCTAATTTTCCGTTAACAAACGTTAAAAACGGTGCACTAGTTTGTTTTGTATTTTATTAAAATTTAGTCATGGTTAGTTGGGCCTTTGTTTCTATATACATGTACTTACGTACAAAGCCTACATAATATGCGAGCGTATTTCTGGTGATAAAGTACGTATCTGATTTTCATCTTTTCGAAACCAATCGTATAAACCATACTTTTAACTCATTCTCAAGTCTCAACTATTTTGAATCTGGAATTCAATGCGCAGTTGTACTGCAAGCTTCCTTTGTCTACAAAATCAGTTAGTGTTTATTCATGTCTGAATGCTTTTAATTGAAACAACTCTGCGAAGTCACCAGTACCGTACCAATACAATTTCTTCAGTGAAACAGTTAAACACTTTGATTTTGTCCAATCAAGGCAACCAAAAAGAACTTCAACTTTCTAAGCGTTTGGCATTCAAAATTTAGAAAACATTTAAACTGTTAGTCGAACCAACAGATAAAACTGTTAAACGACCGATTCATAGACTTGATTCGTAGAAATCACAAAAGGAGGCGAGGAACAAAACCATAATATAATCAACAAATGAGGCACTAATGAAATATGCTTGAGTTTATCTTCAATTTACAGAAGGTACTGTTCTTATCATCTTGAGCTAAGTTCAGTGACTAACAGCTGAATTTGGCTACTTACATAAATGAGTGACCATCGACAACCATTAACCTCGAAAAGCGCTTTTAAACTACCTGCTAGATCATTTCCTGACCAGATTCCGCCACGCTCAGCTCAATTTCTCTCGCCGTTTTCGTTAAAAGCCACATAACTGTTGATGAAACATTTAACTTCATTTTATCCTCGTTGAAACAAAAAAACTAAAAACGGAGAAACTGCGAGAGTCAATCCGAACGACTCTCCATGCTTGATGACAGCCTCGTTACAGCAGTGAAAATGCAATAATGTTAGCCTTTTATTTTCAGAACAATAATCGTGTCCTTCTATTCTTAACACTTGACCCTTCCGGACAATGAGTCGTTGCTGTGTTTCTCACGTGGGCGACTAAACCCGATAAGAGAAAGAAATAACGGATTCCTGAACAGCACTTTGATGAAAACTAGTTGGAATCTTGGGAGAATTATAGTTTCACAGTAAACTGGAACACAGATTGCACTTAATTTATGGCAACGACTTCGGAGTCGGTTTACTATTTTGACCAACGATAGGAAACCCTCGAATGAAGACTGTAAGCTGCATATCCAGGGCGAAGTGGCAATACCCAAACTTCACTTAATCCTACCCTAACCTACCGTATCTTTCATTCCTAAATTTATTCCTGTTTGATATCTACCGGTGAGGAGTCTCCATGGACAACATCTGCACCTCCCTACCAGTTCCTATGGCCCATAACTCATTATTCATCCCCCACTATTCTCCTAATACTTTCAGTTCTCCGTACCTCCTGATCTTGTTATCCGCCAGTGACGGCGTTTTCAAGACCAACATTTATCAGCCCACCCCTGCCACCAACACCCATTCCCCACCCCTCTACGGTGTAATTTCAGCTCTGCGTATCTTCTGCTCCCGTAATACTTTCTCTTCTCACCCTTACCCCAGTAATGTGTAATTTCAGTTGAAAGTAACGTTTATTCCTGTATTCTCTCCTCTATCAGTTTGATGTCTGCTGATACCAATACCCCCACATCCAATCCTTACCCTACCCTTTCCCTTACCCCTACTATTACTCTTACCCTTAACCTTACCCTACCCTACCCTTTCCTTTACCCCTACTATTACCCTTAACCCTACCCTACCCTTTCCCTTACCCCTACTATTACTCTTACCCTTAACCCTACCCTACCCTACCCTTTCCTTTACCCCAACTAATACTCTTACTCTTAACCCTACCCTACCCTTTCCCTTACCCCTACTCTTACCCTTAACCCTACCCTACCCTACCCTTTCCCTTACCCCTACTATTACTCTTACCTTAACCCTACCCTACCCTACCCTTTCCCTTACCCTTACCCCTACTATTACTCTTACCCTTAACCCTACCCTACCCTACCCTTTCCCTTACCCCTACCAATACTCTTACCCCTAACCCTACCCTACCCTACCCTTTCCCTTACCCCTACTAATACTCTTACCCTTAACCCTACCCTACCTTTCCCTTACTCCTACTAATACTCTTACCCCTAACCCTACCCTACCTTACCCTTTCCCCACCTCTCCAAAGACTAATTTCAGCTTTCTATGCCTTCTCTTCTTGTATTCTCTCCTCTATCAGCCTGATGTCTGCTGGCACAAATATCTTTTCCTTACCCCACCCCTACAATATCCTAAACTACCCTACTCCCACCCCTCCAAGGTATAATTTCAGTTTCCCCTACTTTTGCTCCCGTATTCTCTCCTCTATCAGTTTGACGTCCCTAGCAACACCACCCAGTATCCATTCCTTACCCTACCCCTACCCCTCCCCCTACCCTACCCCATCCCACCCTTCAAAGGTGTAATTTCAGCTTCCCATACCTTTTGCTCCAGTATTCTCTCCTCTATCAGTTTGATGTCTGCCGGTGAGGCAGCCTCTCGGGCCAGAAGTCTCTCCGTCTCACTGACCCACTCCAGCAGCTGTTCAATGGTCTCACACCACAGTAGACAGGCGTCCTCCAGCTCCGCGTGCTCCTTGCCTTGTTTCTTCAGCATCACC
The DNA here is from genome assembly GCA_025434825.1 of Bergia sp. 'catenularis'. Taxonomy (NCBI): domain Eukaryota; kingdom Metazoa; phylum Cnidaria; class Anthozoa; order Zoantharia; family Parazoanthidae; genus Bergia; species Bergia sp. 'catenularis'. The sequence continues at coordinate 3,385 of JANRMR010177393.1, read as the reverse complement.
ACCAGCACCTCGCTCAGTTTCTGGACGTCCTTGACCAGCTTGTCGTATCGATCGTTTATCTCCTTCACCGTGTCTCGGATCACCTGGCGGCCCCGCTCAGCAGACATTAAGATTGGGTTTTGCTTTTCGCGGGATTCTGGTAAATGATGGCGGCTCTTCCTGAAGTTTTCCAGGTTGGCTTCGTACGTCTGAAATGAAATGCGTGTCCTTCAGTGTGCTTGAAGAGGAAACATGTGTGTTTTTCTGTTAACTTTAGAGTCTCCCTTATAAATACATATTCTAACACACAGTCACTAACAGATACACATCAGCCCAATCATTATCCTTACCTCTAACATTTCCATAATCCCTTATACCTACACAGTTGCAGGAAACACACACCAGCTCTATCATTATTCCTACCCCTATAATTTCCACAATCCGACAGGTACATAGCGACCTCGAACCCCAACCTTACCCTAAGCTACGTCTATCGCAGTTACAATTAGAGATGTACAAAAACATCTTACCCCAGCCCTGACCATAACATATCCAGTCAGGGATACATACCAACTCTACCCTTATCTCAACCCTCTAAATTCTGATCTCTGAGGGATATGCCTATCCCCTACCCCAAAAGTATCTTTAACTCTACACCTATCACCCTCAAAACCAGAGATACATGCCAGAACCTAATATCACTCCAACCACTACCGTATCTCTTTGTCCCTGATACTCGTAAAGAGCATGAAAAGCAGCATGCGTACTTACTGTATGACGAAGGGCTAAAGAAAGGCCAGGCCACACGAAACAACATTGCACGTGAGCGTTAAGGGCCGATCACACAATGCAAAGTTGTACGCAATATTGCGTGTAATACTAAATTGTATCGTGAGTCCACTATCGAAATTCTTGCGTGTAATATTTGCGCGCAATATTTCAGAAGAGAATCAGTTTCTACTTGTGCAACATTTCATCGAATTTTAGGGGGTGGCCACACTTGATTGAAACAATTGCGCACAACGTATCGTGTGACTGGGTCCTAACGCTTACTAATGACAAACGATATAGTAAGATGTCAACTTAAGTGTACTGTCAGACTAGTCATACCTTCGACTCCACAGTATATTCCTGGCCACCATTGGTTGTGGCGCGAATCGTAGCCTGGTGGTTCCGAACCTCTGTAAAGAAACCCTGCAACGCAACAAAAGTATCACTAATCACAGAAATACTCAGAGAAGGCTGGATGCCTACTATGGAAATGATATGTAATAGTGTTGTTGTAAGAAAAAATGAAACTAAATGTGAATAAAGACAAACTTCGTGCAAGAACTCTACAAGACGTTTACAAAGAAGGCACTACAAGGTTACTTATCATCTTTACGCACTGAATTGAAGGACTTTCAAGCACCATGAAAACCCTATGCAGTATCTACATGATAAGCTGCAGTTTTCAGAACTTTTGCAAAGGAAAAACAATCGCAAGAATGGTTACATATCTTCCATTCACAACATTTGCAATGCCCCACAATAGGTTACTTTTTTCAGGCGTGCAAAAACGTCAGCAGAGTTCCACAGCTGGGAAACTTTAGTGTCGTAGTACAAAGACTTACTGTGAGCTCCGCCATCTTGCTTTCCATCTCTTCTGGAGTTGTTTGGAATTCTGGCGAGGTGATTCTTTGCTCTGCATGACCAAGCCACACCAATTCTGTCTTTAACGAGGCTTGGAAATTCTGAAACTTTTGAGCTGTCTGCTCGAGTTTAGCCCGACGCATATCGACTTGCGAGTTTACAGCTCTCCATCTTTCGAGAATGAATTGTAACGTAGCGTTACTGGGTTCTGCTATTCTGCCTACGGCCTTCTCTATATTCGCAATCTGGTGTTCTCTGGGTGTTATTTCGTTTATTTTGATATCCTGCGGGAAAAGTTGGACAAATTAGTGAGTTGGCATGTAAGATTGTCGTCGGCTGAGTAGTTTCTTATTTGATGAATTACTTATCCAGTGTGTGTATTTGTAATTGCACGTGTACATGCACTAATTTGTGTGTGTGCACAAGAGCGTGAGAGTGCAAATATCTCTTAACAGAAAATCTTTGGATCAATGGAGGTTTCTGAGCAACGATCCACCCACCTACCCCTCCCCTAACCCTAACCCTAACCCCAACCTTGACTCTAACCCTAACTGAGGGGTAGGTGGGTAGTGGCAGAGACACCTCCATTAATCCAACCCTTCTAGTTTGGGCAGCCGTTAAAGGCTATTAGTTCCAAGATTACCAAACGTTATCAATTCTTTTAACATAACTAAAGGAAAGGTGAGAGATGCTCACCTTTACACTGCTGAGCTGCTTCTGCAAGTCTCTCGCGTCTGCGGTGAGCCCAGGCTGCTCAACAAGTACAACTTCAACTCTTCTCAACCAGTCGTCAAGCTCACGGACAAGATGTGAGACATTGAAGAGAAACTCCAGTCTGAAAGGACGAGATAATGGATCAGAAAAAAATTTCCAACAATGTCTCCATGCGTAAATATTCAACTTTTACACCCCACACCCTGGACAGCAGAAATGAACGAACAAACTGTAATACAAAACATACGTCCTCTCCCACTCATTGGCAGCTTTTGTCACAACCTCCCATTCCTCTGTGACAAGTTCAACATTGTGTTGTAGCTGTGGATCCACTTTTGTCTTAACTGTGTCGTTCAAACCATTCAGCTGAGGCTCTCGAAATGTACGCTTCTCTTTCTGTAGCTCCTGGAAAGAACAGCACGAAGTTAAACAGGCTCCTTGACAGCGAAATCAGTGCATTTAATTTTCTCTTGTCTATTTAGTTCCGACACAGCTCCCCCACCAAAGGAGGATTTTCAGCCGGATTTTCAGCTTATACAATATCTAACATATGCGCATGCACCAAGCTGACTAGCTGCACACCGTCGAGCTCAGAAATACAAGGTGAAAAGCATCGAGCTCAGAAATACAAGGTGAAAAGCATCGAGCTCAAAAATACAAGGTGAAAAGCACAAGTTTTAGGTTTGTTGAGAACGCGATAGCTGAAAAAAGTTGATCCGTTGTTAATTAACTAACTAATAGTCCTTAATATAGACATGCATGACTCTTACAGTTTAAAACACATCATACCTTTATTTTGCGTAGCTCTGTTTCCACGTCCTCCAAGTTTAGAGTCGCTGTCGACTTGTCTTTTAAATTATTATCAGCCTGACTCAGCCAGAGTTGAAGGTCGGTCAGTGTGCTTTGAGCACTTTCCTGGAAGAACAGATAGCACTGTTACAAACAAATAATAATAATAATAATAATAACAATAATAATAATAATAATGTGTCTTTATTTCATTTGCTAAAACTACATAACAAATGTTACAAATATTAAGTGATACAGTAAAAACCCGCGT
>JANRMR010177392.1:8685-21551 GCA_025434825.1 Bergia sp. 'catenularis' | reverse complement strand
CAGTGTCTGGGCTGGTCCTGGTACCTCGCAAATGATATGCAGTTTTACATCATAACGCCAGTGTTTTTTATCTTCATGTACAGGTAAGAGTGTTCCACATATTTTGAACAGTTCCGAGTGTTTCTATTATAAAAGAAAGTCAAACACTGACCCTATGTTGACTGTGTCAAGAGTTTAAACCAAATCTTTTTACTGGCTCTAACAAATCCAAGATAGCGCGGCGGTGAAGGTAGATTCGTTGTCACCTTGGACTTGTAAGTACCAGAGAAAAAAGCCCGGAATTAAGTCTGAAGTCCCTGAATTGTTATTTTTCGTCTAACAAGTAAAGTGTAATAAGTTTATGCCGTTAACTTAAAAACAAAACAAATACCAAAGTTGATTCAATTCCTTTGATAAATAAACCTAGTCCTAACCCTAATCCTGAGCTAATCCAAATACCTAAAATACTTCAAACACGTAAGATAATTCAATTACTTCAGGTAATATAGGCTAGTTTGGTGCACCCTATACTACTGGTGCACAAAGTTTAATTCGGAGGTCTTGCAAATTTTGTAAAGAATTTGGATGATGCTAGTTTATGAATGGCTGTGAGTGTTGAATACTAAGTTTGTGTGTGTATGGGTAAAGGGGTTAGTGCCTATGTGAGCGCATGAAGTGGCTGGTGGGTGAATGGATTGTTTTTAATTTCCAGGATATTGGAGTTATCTTAACATGGAAATAGAAGTTTTTACTTTTGTAGATAATATTTAGTGAGTTAATAATACCCAAGCTTGTTCGTACATTTCACGTAGTTCTTTCTTATAACTCATTAGGTTCAAGATTGGTGGACTGGTGGCGAGTGTTGGCAGCGTGCTATGGTGCAGTTTTGTTGTAACCGCAACTCTGATTCGTTACTATGATATCAACGTCACATTGTCATCTGAGATTGAAACCGGGTGAGAACGTTTGTTCAACTGTTAGCTTTGTTGATAATTAATCCATACAACTCTTCATTTTAATCTTAAGTTTACTGATTGTTTACTGATTAATACACAGGAGAGAAAGAAGGCGAATACTGTGTTGGGGAACAAGCAGTCAATTTTTAACAAACTGAAACAGTTTCAGCTCTCTAAAGATTAACTGGGGTTGGATATATGTCATTTGCTGTTTTAAAAGTCTTTTTGGCAGCAGTCTATAAGAAGGGATTTCTGTGATATTTTTAAAATACAGAGGAAATGCCATATGCCTGTTCACATAGTTTTTGCCAAACGCCGTTTGATTTCTGATTTTCAGAAGGTTTTGAGATATTTCTCACAACGCATTCCGTAATTATGTTTTTGTATAGACAAAAAAATTTTGAATTTCGGAGTCAGAGGGCTAAAAAAAAACATTTTCACTCTGAATTGTCCTATTCATCCGATGTTTGGTAGTTGCTACATTAATAAAAATTCACATTGTTACGTGTTTGTTGCTTTATTTAGGTCCTTTCACAAAACACATGACTACAGCAACACAGTGTACATAAAGCCTTACTGCCGCATTGCTCCATACCTCGTGGGCATTGCACTAGGATTCGTGTTTCACGTGCAGAAGAACAACTCCAGGAATATACCTTGGGTGAGTGAGTACAAGAATGACTTGTTCCACCTAAAACTGCCTGAGTATACTTGTCGAACTGGTTACTGACTTTGATATATCAATATTGCCTTTCGCTAAGTTTTCGAGATAAGGTATTAAGGATTTGTAACTTCACAAGAGTGCCTATTTTAACAATAAACAAACAAAATATTTGTGTCTTATGATTTTGTTAGCTACATGTAGGATGTGACAGACCCGAAATTTCACGAAAAAAATGTTTTATTGCATCAAGATGCCATCAAAGCGAAACATTAACACATAACATCTCGGAAACTATTCGTCGTAGCGTGATAAAATGAATAACACGATAATCAGTTCAACAATTGCAATTTCTTGTCATTGCAGCACAAATACGCTGTTATTAATAATCCTATCAAGAGAAATTTCGTTAAATTTTCCCTCTTTTTCTTTCGCTCATATTTGGGAAACTGTTTTCGTACTAATATCATTTTTGTATTAACAGTTAGTTGTCAATTCTTCACTGTAAATGCAAATCGCTTGTTGTAAACTGTAAAATTAAGAATCAAAAATTTGTTGAATAAAAAAAATTCGACAACTGAAACCAGATAAAGCAATAAAAGTTTAAGTGAGAGTTTACCCGGTTTTATTTTATGCTCGTACTTGTTTAGATTGTTCTTGTGGTTGGTTGGAGTGTGGCCGTACCTTTTGGACTATCTGCTGTGTACGGTGAATTTAAAGTGCTTCGGAAAAATGGCCGCCCCTTCAGTCAAACAGAAAACCTCTTTTATGGGACCTTCAGCAGATTCGTGTGGGGACTAGCCATCGCGTGGGTCATTTACGTTTGTCATTCTGGTTATGGAGGTAAGTGGACGAAATACAGAGAGAATAATGAGAATACGCAAGCGCGGAGCTAAAATAGAAAGTAAATACTTTCCCGAGCCAAGTTGCTGAGAAGGCTGGCGCTTATCTTACGTAGTGCTAAGCGGATGAGAGTCTGTGACTCCCCCCTGGACGGGACACTAATCCATCGCAGGTTAGCCCCCAGCAGAAGCTGGTACTCATTTATACAGCTGAGCCGACTGGAACAAGTCGAGTAAAGTGCCCTGCTCAAGGACACAACACAGTGACCTGGCCAGGGTTCGAACTCAGCACCTTAAGTTAGCAAGTCAGACACGCTAAGCTTCCGACCGCCGACCAAGGGGGAAGCAAATTTTGATTGGACCAGCGAGTGGTGTGAGGATTGCTTGACTCACCAGTCCCCCTATTCCCCTCATCCCTGCTTCCGCTTTCGTTGGAGTGGCGCATTGGGTTCATTCCCCGTCGGACGTCACATGTATGAAGGATTTTGCAGTCCATCTTCGACGTTGAGGATTCCGTCCAATCGTTTTTAGTAAAATGTTAGGGGAGTCGGAGATTTTTGTGTGCAATACTCATTCCGTCTCTAACGCCCCCCCCCCCCTCATCTCACCATAGCAAGTAACCTTACCTTAGCAGAGTAAAGTTTGAAATCAAGGAAAAGCTAGTCAAGAAACGTTTTCAAGACTTTCAAACTTTTTGATTAAAAGAAGTTGTTAAAATTGTGTTAAAAGTGTGCGAGGTCCATTTACCAAAAAGCTGAAGTTTGTTTCTCCACTTTTCAACACGTTTTCAACCATTGCGTTTCAGGAGTTGTAAACAGAATCCTTTCAGCACGATACTGGATACCGCTAAGCCGTTTAACCTACGGCGCGTATCTTCTCCACCCAATAGTTTTGGACGCCGTTTTTTCTTCGCTTCAAAACACAATTACCTACACAGATGCACTGTTGGTGAGTTTACTTTTAAAACACTTTGTTATTTAAAGATGTTTTGGAAATTGTACAGCAATATTTGAAGACAGTGTCAGCAGACAGTGAAGTTAGATCAATAAGAATGCGAGTTCAAACTGAAGCTCTTGCACTACCTCCACCCGAACAAATTCGGTGCCAACTACTAAAGATTTTTAATTTATATATCAACAAAAAAAATAAAATTACCCTAACCCCAACTCTAGAGAACATGGTTTGGGTTATTTAATGAATGTTCGTAAATTTGAGTCCAAAATGGAAAAGTTACGTGCAGCAAATTTTTAGAGATGCAGAATAAATGGTCCGCTAGCTTTTTTTACAACAAATTCGAAGCTTCAAAGAACTTTCCGAAACAAACGCTTATCAGTTTTCTTGAAGAGATTCAAAGTTATTCGTCTTATTTAGATCATTTTCTGTAAACAGATTCAAAAGTTGCGGTATTTTAAGAATCAAAAAGAAAAAATCGAACACATTGGGTCAGTTACTGACACAAAATCAATCTCAGCCGGGATCTAAATATTGTATCTAACAAACCTTTAAACAAAAGATTAACACAGGTTAAGTTTGAATAACCGATCTCAGGAGACGCGAAATATGTGATATGCTCTTATTTATCTATACTTCAGGTTTTTCCGTTATATTTCAGTATTCTAAAACAGGCTTGAACGATCGCACCGCAAATGATTTTTACTTTGTTTCAGGTGACTTACTTCCTATCCATTGTTGTGATGGCATACGTGGCGTCTTTCATTCTTGCAGTCTGTGTAGAGTTTCCCATGATGCAACTGGAAAAGGTGTTTTTCAGAGCTGAAAAGTGATTATCAAAAATGTTCGATTCTCTGCGATCATAAAAGCCCCAGTATTGGAAAGCAACCGAGTGCATGAGCTGTCCATCGAATGGCCTTTATGTAGCCACAATTTCAACAATTTGTACAGCACTTCAACTTACATTTAAATCACAACACAATTAATCTATGCGCAAGCACATCACTGAAATGTAATAGTTCATTCTCATACCAGAGCAAAAAATGTGGAAAATACTAGTTTTTGTATGACTTCAAACAAGGGAACATATTATGGGACACCATTTGGCCTCACATTATCGACAGTAGAACTGACGAACTCTGACGTAAAAATCCTCGGCGTTTTGCATTCAAAACAATGTATATTGTTTTATTCATTTAAATTCCAAGTTGTCAATTCACAAGTTGTGGTTTACTAAATTATCAAGTTCAAGATCTCCTCTTCAAAATCGAACTTAATGAAATAGTAAAAATTGCCAGTTTCGTTACTATTTCTTTTTTTCAGGGTTCGTACAACATCCATTGTTTGAATTTCCAAAATTTTTCCAAAACTTTCCAAAGCCCTTTACTTCAAATTTTCAAAGCTATAACATTAAAACACCGGGCATTATCAACTCCCACCCCACTTTTCCCGTAAAAAACAAACAAAAGAATTCCATTTCTTTGTTTATCATTTAATAACAATACTGTACCACAAGTCTACTGTACAAGTAATGTTTTTTGGCGCTTTACAAACAAAAGATTTATTTGTTAGCAAGGCAAGCTATACAAAAATCAATGACTTTTCCACAGCCTTTGCGGTTAAAACTTGATTTTCCATAACTTTCCAGGCCCTGGAAATTAATTTTCAACTTTTTCAATTTCCAAAACTTCCCTGACTTTCCAAAACCCGTACGAGCCTCTTCAAGCACTTCAACGGAACAAACGGGATTTATTTCACTTTTCCTTCCTCCATATGCTAACAAATGCTACTACAATTAAACTTGCGCAAGTTAATATCCATGGTAGTTTTTGTTTTCTTTTTCTAATGCTAGAATTAAAACTACTCACATGTTATAAAATAAATTTTTCTTTAATAAGTTTTATGATATACAATTTTCCACATTTTTCAGAATATTCTACCACTCTTTGAGTGCATATGAATACATCTTAAATGTTATCTCTGCAGTTTTAATAATTAATTTTTAAAACGAACTGAAAAGATGCTATTTAATTTGGAGGGGTGAAACTTCGTCTATTGTACCTCGCAAATCTTCTACATTTCAGGCTCCATACTTATGTATGTAATGTATTCATAATTCATAAGTCCTAACGTTGTTGGTTGTTTAATTAATACTACAAGTCTGCCGCTCGTTTTGGATTAAAATTTTAAAAGCACTTTACTAAATCGTAAAGGTTTCCCGGATTTTCTCTTGGCTAACGCCTCCGAGATCAAGGAACTACAAAACAAACCGGTGACTAAAACCAAGATATCAATTTGGCTGCAGACACCAGCATAAATGCATGTCAAAAACAATCATTTGTAACTTCTAAAACTATAATTTTATTTTACCTGTTCATCTGACAGGGTTTTCAATAAGAATTGGAATAGGTGGCAAAAGGTGCGTTATAGGCGGAGAGGGGACTTCTCGTGCCGAATATTGTTTGTAAACTTATGCGGGTTTCTCAATGGAAGTAGACGGCGAATTCACGTGAATTAGCTGGCGAGTTTCGCCGGTCACCGGCTGTTATTGAAAACCGTGCATCATCTGTGATGTTTTTTTTTATAATCTTAATTTTTATATATAAAATTTCCGACAAAACTGGTTTTTATTTTTTAAACTGTAAACGGCATCGAAGTTGAATAATTGGTGACCTTAAAGAACTGCAAATACGGGTAACTCTCGCTTTACAGAGAATAACTCTGACATTACAAAGATAATATACGAAGTAACTAACGATAAGAAGAGTAACAAATTCTAGAAAATGCATGGAACGTCTAAAGGTAATGGATATGAAATATACGTGTAAGTATATTCGTATATACTGGGTTACTTTGGCAACAATATTTTCCGTCACTTGTTGCATGGCCCACAGAACAGTGTCGCTGCAATATGACGATCCACAATTCTCTTATTTTTTCTTCGTGTCCGAGAAGGCCTGAACGCAGGTTAGATTCGGAGCAAACAATCAAGTTGCCATGGTTCCGCCCAGTGCAGTAAGCGCAAGGAATGAAAGCAGGTTTGAAACCAGTTAAACCAGTATAACAAGATTAAGCTCGCTCTTGCCCAACAAGATTCTTTGTGATTTTAAATCTTTCCTTACTGTCGAAAGAGACTTATCGAAGTAACACCAGTTGTTATGAAAATTAAAATAGATAAAATGTGAACGGGTTAAAAGAAAGTGAGTCAATACCAAACCAGAAAATGTTTTCCAATATTTACGTCAATATGGTACAAAAATATTGAAGTACAAATCAGTACAAAGTACCAACGTAAATCTCATTTTAAAATATTTCAATTACCCTTCCTTTTGTAGAATAAAAAAGCCATTGTTGCTTTAAAATGTTGTTAAATCTTGTTATACATTCTTAAATCTATATTTTGCTACGATTACCCCCCCCCCCCCCCCTACTAGAACAGGGTTGTTACAGCTTGGTGTATTTGCAATATGATCAGACGGTTATTTTCTGAATAGAGAAGTTCTACCTTTTTTGTTGGGAATAAATCGTTTGAGCGTCAGTTGTCATTATTTGGATTACATTTCTGAAAATATATCTATTTACGTGACAAAGACAAAAATATCCTGCTCTCTTTTGTGCAAAATAAAGGACATACTGAAGTACATGAGTGCAGTTTCATGACGAGATATTCAGGTCAGTCTAATCGTGAAACTGCATTATTCGGTTTATTACTTATTTTGATCTATTTGAAATAATCAGCCGTTTCTGATTTCTCTTTTTTTGCAACGAGCGCAAACACAAACGGAAACTGGTAAGACCTTGGTTGAAAAAAACTTTAAGTAGTGGAATAGCAGTTTCAAAACAATGTTTAAGAGCACAGGATATCGCAAGCGTGACACGTGCTAACACGCTATCTCAAGGGTGGCAATGATATTGTCACGCATACGAATTAGAAGCAGTGTCACGCAGCAAGAAAACGTCACGCATATTGCTGCTGTTGCTAAGTTATGGGTACTGTCACGTATGTATGACAAAATCTATGTCACAATGATGTTACTGTAACACTTTTCAGATAACTTATGTTACTACATAAAGTATTTGTCACACAACGTATCCAGGGTAGTGTGATGCACGGTGAGCAGAATGAACATAATCGAGTAACTGCAAGGAACAACCAAAGCGAGTTCGCTATCTTAACTTGTCGTACTTTCTGACGAGTTATCTTGTGTTACAAGGTCTCCCTGTGATGTCTGGTATCCCTGTGTTTGTGGGTTCCCCGTGTCCAGCTCGCCTTGAAGTTTTCCCATCACCCTGTCTAGCTTCGACTGCAACCACAGTAACACAACAGACAAATAAATAAAGGAAACAAACAAATGAGTGAATACCACTTTAAAAAAAAAAAGATCTCAGCCGCTTTTTCATTGAAGAGTCAAAATTGTCATTAATGGAGTACATTGTTGTCGATCTTTTACTTCCCTATCGAACTTTGGATTTCCCTGCCATCGGGTTGTTGAGAGTCGAAACCGCTTTAGTATTTTAAGAAGGGCTTTTAATTATTTTGTATTCTCTTTAGGCTGGGTTACGGTACAGGTTAATATTAGATTTAAGGATAAGAGTAAGGATTTCGATATACATTAACTGTAAATAGCATCCATTTTCCAAAATTTACTTTATTATGTAATTTATTTATAGCAGGGCTGCTAGGGAGAATAACGTATACTAAATGTATTATTATTATTATTATTATTACTATTATTATTATTATTATTATTATTATTATTATTATGTATTCCCCTACCGAACAGACAAAGCTTTTTCTTGTAGTTATTACTATTGTTATCATTATCACTACTACACTAACATTTTCCAGGTTTCTTCGACCTCTCACAGAGCCTCTGTAATTTTTATATTTACTGTTTGTGCTGTGGCTGCCAAACTTCGTTAAAATATTATGCATCACTCGCTTTGTTAACTTGCTTATCACGCCACTGAAAACAGATTTTATGTAATAAATTAACACCAAATGCTTCTAACTTCAGGGAGAACTTAGGTATTTTAATCTACCGATGATGTCATGATACCCAACTTTTTCGAGATGTTTCTTTTTCTTTCAATAATTTGCTTGTTGTCTATTCCCATTTAAAAAAAGTCAACGAGTTTTAGCTCTAAACTCCAAACCATTAAGAAATTATGGAATGAAGAGCCACGAGGTCTTAGAGGTAGGGTTTTTCTGAACAAGCATCCACCACTTTTTGGCGTCAACGAAAAATTCAAGGTCGCCGCCAAGAAATCAGAGATGGCTACTTTGTTACGTCATATGATATCACATCTGACATAATAGATATGTTGAGTTTATTACCATATATTAAATATATATTATTACAAAGCAAAAAATGTGACAAAATTACAGGTAATTGCTTACTCAGAAGTAGTAAAAGAACTAATCTAGGCTGAGTAACAGGAATAATTTCAAAATAAGTTACAGCTGTCGTTTTATTGGTAATGATTAAATATGAGTTTGGAAGGTGTATGAAGATATAATTGTAAAATGTATGAAGATATGACATCTAGTCAGAAATAAAGACAGAAAAAAGACACGTTTTTAGGTATAGGGCTCTAGAAGGAATTCTTTAAATTTTTTCTTAAATGATTTTAAAAAAAGGCTCTTGAGATTTTCATCAATTTTATTCCAAACTGAAAGAATAAAATTGAGCTTAGATTCCTTATGTCATAATTAGTTAATCAACTTTGGTGCAGCTAAAAATCAGCGAGAAGAGTCCTTAAAGGGTTAAGAAAAACGCGAACTCCTTAACACCAGACTGAGAACTATTAATGAACTGCTCATGTATATAGGTGTTTTACAGACCATGTCGTATCTGGTGACGATCTTGAACCCTTCGGGAGATTTCTGCTCGCGTATCATCTTGGCCGCATCCTCGTGGCAAAACACGGACAAATCCTCTTGATAAACAATCTGCAATAACGCCGCAAACAAGACGCTCTTTCAGTTAATTAAACATGTCTAGGTTCAAGCTCACCTAGCCCAACGTTAGAAGAGTTAACGGATACAAAATTATTGAATATATTTATTCTTATAAAATAATTTTTATAGTGCGCATATTTTGATTTGCTGAAAACACGATGACATGAGAGAATGTTACAATGATTTGAATATTAGATAAGTCCCGAGTGTTAATTAAGGTAAAAAAATATAAAATAATTTTCCATGTGGCATAGCTTGATATGGACACGCGAGAGGTTTGGGAACACGAGAATAGCGTTCCAGCGACAATCTCCCAGGTATGTACAAATGGCAAGAAACTGTTTCTTAAAAATAAATACTTAAAACAGCAAATGGTCATCAGTAGAATTCCTAAAATGTGTTCAATCATGTCACATGGAAAACAGTTTTATAGTTCTTAATTATGACTATGATTATAAATACGAATACGGTTCTGATTAGGAATAAGATTTTGAAGGTGAATGTAATTATCATTATTGACAGTCCTATTGTGTATTCAGCTATAAACACCAAAATTGGCAAAAAAAAAGTTACAAGGACTGGAATAAGCAGCAGATATAAAAAGTGAACCTTAATCCCAACAGAAAGACAACACAATATTAGTGTCTTACCCATCTGCGTTGAGTGTTTTAAGCAAAAAGAAACAAAATGATGATGTTAAATAACTTGAAAGTTGTTTGCAGCTTCTTCAGAAAAAATTCTGAGTCCCTGACGGGAATTGAACCCATGACCCTCTGATTGCCGGTCAGATGCTCTACCCCCTGAGCTACAGGAACTCACATGGGGAACTGGGTCACATAACTTGGTTCTAGTAGATGGTACATGGTCTAATGTCCTGCGATACTGCTGGCTCGAAATGTTAGAATATATACAAGGTTGGTAAGTGGTGCAACTGAGATGTAAGTGTTAAGTAACTAAATGATGTCACGTCAGATTTGTACCGACGTGAGAGAAAAAAAGTGACATGGAAGCAAAGCGCACACCTGGAGTTCTTTTGCGAGCAACTGGTAACCCGAAACAAGTTGCTAATTGAAAAATGGTGTTTACTAATAATGTATTGGTTACAGAGTACAAAAAATACTTGCAAAAGATTACCGCTGAAAAGAAGCAAGGCCGGCCGCACTCCTTGCACATATAAACTGCCTTGCTCTTTGGAGGTCTCTTTCCTTTTTTACCTGTTGAAACGGAACAAGTTTAGCACAGCAAAAACACCATATGTAGGGTTGGTCTGTAGGAGAATCTTATCTTTTACTTTTTTCCTAGTTATCACAAATAGAAAAGCTTCAAACAGACGGAGACCACGAATCCAAAGAGCATTCATGAAAATGTGACTGTGATGTACGATAAAGGGTCACAGAGAAATGAGTGCACAAATCTATAGAGTTGGGCCGTACATTCTCTGTACACTTTGAACTTTTTAGATCTTTGCTCAAAAGGTATTGGCATAGCATGCTCAAATTTCTGTGTCATTATCTTTCCTTTAGTGGACTTTCTTTCTTTGAATCATGAAAGATGTTATCAACTACGACAGCAAAGAATCGCTATACAGTCTTTTTAAGTACAGGACTTAAGAAATATTACAAAGCAAATTTCAAGTGAGAAATAAAAAATCATATGACATGAACTAGTTTGTATGCAACTAACAAAAAAACCCGTAAGTATTGACAAGGTTTTTGATTTTTACATGTCACCTGTCGATATTCTGAAAAAAGTAGCTGATCGGACTAGCAGCTGGGCCCGGTATCCAAGCGGTGTTCCAGTACGAGCCCATGTTCTCCCCGTCTTGATCTTTCGGTGAGAACGCCGGGTCATCACCGAACAGCAGCTGGATACCGAACCTACCACGCCCTCACAAACAGCCAATGAATGAGGAACTACACTCACTTCTCAGTGTTGTCTCTTTAACAAGCAAACTTACCCTCATTACTAGTGTTCACGTGACCGCTGTCCGTTACAGTAAGCCCAAGCTCCAGCATCTGTTTCCTTGATGTTATTTCCTTGTCTCTGTGGGTCCACAACAAAGCATAACTGAAACCGTGCAAAACTTATGGCGTGCTAAAGCTCGAAATATTGACTCAATAAGCAGCCTTAAAGTGAAAATATCACATTTCTTTGGGTTGTTTAATTTCATTATATATAAGGGTACACATAATGCGCGGTCTGGTTGGCAAACTGATAGCCACAGCAGTGTAATTATACTTCTCTCGTACTTTGCAACATTCAGAATGTTTGTATCACAGTCTAGCTGTAACTAATTGGCGAGACGATGCAAGGAATTAAATACTAATTAATGTCATAAGCTTCCACGAATAAGTGCACCCTCCCTCTTCAAGAAATGAACGCCCACTCCTCTCGAAAAATATACTCAAAAACGTTTCCAAAGCAAAACTACTATCTCAATCATGGAACGTTTGAAAGACTAAAGTTTATCCATCAATAAGTCCTTTATCTTAAAAGACATCTCACAAAACCCAGCCTCTTCTCTCATCCTCTAAAAGATGCAAAAATGACTTCTTGTAAAAATGAAAAAAAAAAGAAATGATAGAGCCAATTTCACTAACGCTGAAAAGTGAATGCGAAAATATACCTGATCCTTGCCAGCTCATCAAGGACACTGATGGTAAGATCTTGATCATCGCTGTTTAGCTGAAAATATCATGATATCTAACTGTTATAGAATTACTAAATTTACTAAAATTAGATTAAAGTTGGCAGAAGAACATTCCAACAAAAGGAAAACATCCCGTCATTTCAAGCTTACGTTCGAACAAGAGGAAATTATTTAATAAAGTTAAAAGCAATCGCTTTGGATTGAAGGCAAATAATTTCGAAAAAAAACTAACCAAACTTATTTCTCGTTTGATGATATTAGTCCTTATTTTAGCAAAGTGAGGTAATGCAAAATTTGAGTAATTCGGTTTAACATGGTGAGATATCGGCTACACTCACAGCACTCTTCGGTAGAATAATGGAAAAAATGCACTGACCACCAGCTTCATCGCTTTACCCTCCATCTGTTAGACCATCGAGTCACGGAGACTGACAGCCAGTGAACTGAGGGAACTATCGCCCATTCGCATGAGGATATTTAATTAACGAGGACGACACAAAACACTGATAAGATTAATTACAGAATACAATAGGATTGGTTAGAGAACAGTGAGACTAATCAAGAATACAAAAGTCTAATTACAGAACAATTGGATTAATTGCATATTACAATAGCAGCACACAAGAATGCACCGAACTGGTCACCTTTTCGTGATCGTCTTCAAATATGGAACGTGAAAAGCTCAGTTCTGGGACTTCTGTAGTCAACATGAATTTCTAAATAAAAATTACTGCATTTTCGTTCGGCAGTAAAACTAAAGCTTCTGAATTCTTCCTTTAACGTAACATCGCACAAATACAATACCAAACTGAATGAGTAAAACATGAACGAAAAGGGGCACGAGACGTTAAATGAGTAAGACATA
>JANRMR010177359.1:0-12125 GCA_025434825.1 Bergia sp. 'catenularis' | reverse complement strand
CCCCCCGGCAACCACCGGGCATTTGAACTTTTGGATCCATGGCTGTTCAAATTCCCCACACCTGGGACAAAAATGTTTTTCAAATGCCCCGGTCATAAGTGAAAAACGGTGATCAAATGCCCCAGCCCCCGGAACGAGGTAAAACAAGTTTGAGAGTCAATTTCTCTTTCGTTTTTACTGGCACTTTTCTCTGCTGAACGCGCAGATTTTCTTTACCAAGCATGAATTGAACATCCTTCAAATATGCTGCACAGCTTTTCAAGCACTTCCATTCTTTTACTTGAAAACCAATTTGAGACATAATCCTTACTTTTTCCAATGAGATCCTTTAAAGTGTAAACTTCTTGTTTATCCGTAGTTGCGTCAGCCATTTTCAAAGCAGCCCTGTGGTCCTGGGAAGTGGCACAGCACGCGGCATGATATCAAGACTACCTGTTCAAATGCCCGGCCCTCGCCCCCTTCCCAATTCATTTCTAATTCCCTGCCCCCGGACACTCCCTAACATCAAATTCCCGGCCTCCGGGCATAAGAGTCTGTCAAATGTCCCAGGGTTGCCCAATGGGGAGGGATGTTGAAGGTTCGCATTGATCGGTACATTAAAATGCCGTTATTTGTGGTCAGCGGCAACATGGCAATACCGACAATATCTCTTTAATTGTGCGATATAAGACATAGACCACGTTAAAAAACACAATTAGTGGACATCGCAACATTTTAAATCTGCGAACACTACCTAAAAATCCTAGCCCAAATCCTAGCGCTTCACCCAAGAGTCAACGAGTGTTCAGTCAAAATAAACCCAAAACCTTGCCTTCACATGTGCTAGCCACGGTCTTTCATTTCATCGACTCATCCCTCATTTGACTCACAAAATAACAGTTATCATTTGCTTTCAAAGTGCCACTCAGTAAATGTCGGGATGGCGGTAGTCATCTGTATTTTGCGTGTGAAAGTGCATTTCAAACCATGACCCCATTCCGGACCTGAAAAAGCAATTTTCTCTAATATTCCGGACTAATTTGGCTCGAAAGCCATATCCTTGCACTAAATTGTCACTGGATTACTTGTGTTGTGTTGTATCACATTATATGTTATTATTACACTTATAGATAGGGACGGAGCACTTGATATCATAGGGGAGGAGGTCGGGATTGAAAGAATTTATAAGAAAATAACTGAATTGTACGGAAAACAGTGTTTGCAGGCTGTTAAAGAATATTTACGGGACCGCCAGGGAAAAACGTAAAAATTACAGTCAAAGATTGGCCGACAGAAAAAGTGTTACACGTAAATCGTTTTTCCATTCCCCCTTCTGCAACCCCGCCCCCCAAAAATGTCAAATGATCATTTTCGTAAGCCCGCCACACACGAGAGGAAATTTCTGAGCATAAAATCTCGCGACAAAGTTCACTAGTTATTTCCGTCAACTGCTTTCTCTCCATGTGCAGCAGAGTTTATTTCGTGAGAATTTCGGCTCACTAGGCCATGAGGAAAATACCCGTTGTCGGTTTTTTGTTTAGGAAACCGAAGATCTTTTGTCACAAAAACAAACTGTTGTCTGGTCATACCTACTTTCGCTCAACACATTACCGAACCTCAGCTGAACGTGTTGGCTATTTCAACAATTGTTTCAAACGTCTCGCCACTGCCGTGCGCAAATAAATTAAGTGATCAATTTGGACGTTAGCATGGCAGTAGCACGAAGCTTGAAATCGTCATCTAACGGCAAATCCAATTTGGTTCGACACGGCAATTAAGTTAAGCTCGACAATGCCTGCCGTGCTACACGGCAGTAGCACGGGGTGGTTTCAAATGTCGTGCCACTGCCGTGTCGAACTCTAATCGTATGTTTTTGTATTTTGATGCTACTGCACATGCTTTTTCTGACCTTGCAATACAATGATGTTAATATGTTATATCACGACGCCGTCGGAGTCTTGCCTTCAAAACTGCCACCAGTATAAAGGAAACTTTTGTTTTTCACTACCCGCAATTTTGGATAATGCATTAAATACCGTTGGGCATCGTTTTCGCTTTTTTTGCCATTCGGCGCGACAGATTTCAGTTCGACGTTTAAAACCACCGCAATACCATCGCCGTGCTTTTGCTGCCTGAATTTCTATTTAGTTCCGGCATGTCAGCAGCGCGGCGTTTGATATAGGCCTGAGAGCTCTATCAACGTGCAGTTGCGACGAGAAACTTTTCTCGCGAGGCAACAGTTATGAAACATGAGAAATACTTGTCTCACGGTCTAGTCAGCGAACATTTTGCTGCAGCCACGAGAGAAAACAGTTCAGCGAAAGAGTTCGCGAGATTTTTTGCTCAGCCGTTTCCTCTCGTATGCGCCAAGTTCAACAACGATTCAGCTACACCTGTTTCTTTATTCGCACTTTCATTTCTGTGGTCTTCATGGAGTAGTGCTCATTCTTCCACGTATACCAGCTCATCCCTTTTTTATTTAAATGTTTTCCATACTCAAGATAGAGGCCGTTGATATTCACCTGGTGACATTTGTTATACCACCATCCTCCATAATGAACGAAAGCACAGTCCCATGTGTCTTTGTCATTGTCTCTGTTTTTTGTACTGAACGCCATACCGTAGTGAACACGAAGGCTGTTTCCTGCTGTGCCGCTGTATTCTCCAAAGTATAGTCGGTAGTTATCATTTTCCCCGAGAACTGTCACATTCTGATAGACAGCATAAGCTTTTCCCCCTTCAAAATCCTCAATGTCAAACCTCAGCACCATTTCTTGAGAGGTTGTTAGTCGGTGGATCTTGTCGTTTCCCAGCCAGAAGTTCCCGTTCAAATCTCCGAATCCGTTCTTGTAACCAAACCACTTTCTGAAAAAACTCACTTCACCGTCGCGCCGGCGCTGCAGAAGCGTCCATCCCCCCCCCGTCGGTCACCATATCACATGTCACATTGAAGGGTTCCTTGGCATCGGGTAGAATGGTGTAGACACCGCTAACATTTTGACCTTTTTTCAACACCTCTGCACACGTTTTGGGGATTGGTTCAGCAGGGAAACAATTTGTACTAATTGATGCAAATTCATCTGCACGTGTAAACAAAAAATATGAACTAATTTAAACTCTTGAGACTCTGTGTATTTGTTTCAGAGCTGTACAGTTGAGCTTTTGATTCACGCTTGAGTCTTGATGACAATAATGTACAGATTACAGATAATTAGGTCCATGAAGGAGGTACATAGTTTATTCATATATTCAGCTTTGCTTTTATTGTGATCAATATACGGAGTATCAAAAGTTTAAATTAGTCCATAACTTTGTACTCATATTGAGGGAAAGAATTCTCCCTTTCTAATATCGTTTTGCTTTTGATAGATACGGTAAAATATACTCCTAAAATTTTAAATATTTTGATAATTACTTTTTGGCTTTCTTTAAAACGAAGTTAAAAACTTCTTCTCAGTTTCACAAAACAGCTGTTCATTAGTTTGAGCTGCCTTTCGGTGTCTGGATTTCTTGGTTATTAAACCCACTTAGTCTTATTGCTTTATAATAATTTCATTCTTTCTTCTGAAAATCAAAATGACGTATCCAAGTTTCTGCTACCAGATGTTAGACCGTTCTGATTGAACTAAATCTTCAGAACCGAAGCTGAAAGGTTTCTCCAATTTGTATAAAAGCATTTAATCTGATTTCGGAATTACATTTTGCTTGAGCAGGTGCCTTTATTGTAAAAGTGTGCGAAGTCGAACAACTGCTTCTTTCTTTCAGTTTTGTTTTACGTGTAGGAAGGTTTGGTATTATTCGTGTTAATGTCTGGGCATGGTAAACAAAAAAAATATTGTTCATTTCAGAAAACTTTTGGCTTCTTTTGATTGGTTGGGTAACGAAAAGTCACCTGCAAATAACTGACTGCAAATAATGGTAAACTTATGAACAGGTCAGCCAATTTATCGGTCATTTCACCCATAGACGCTGTGTTTAATAAATTATCTGTCCAATAAACATACAAAAACCTCACACTTAGTTTCCTTCGTGGTTCGCACTGCTACTCCTGGAGTTCCTGGAAAACTCCTGGAATTTTTTAATTTTCTTCCAGGGCCCTGTACTCCTGGAATTCTCCTGAAATCTTGTGGAGAATAATTCTTTACGATAAAAAGCAACCTACAGATTGCCGAAGCTTCTGACTTGTAATTGTTTTTAATTTAGACTCAATTACAAGAAGTTTCTCTGAGGATTTTTGCGGGATTTTTGTTCCGATTCTCTTGAAAAGGTTCAGAAACCCGGCAATTTTTGTGGTGGCATGAGGCCAACAATGCATTAATAAACCGTTTGCTGCTAACATGATTGAGTTTACTTGATTTTTATTGTTTTCACCATGAAAGAAAATTAGGGGCTTGGTCCTGGAAAAGTGATCTAACTACCCTTGAAAACTCCTGGAATTTTGTGATCACCAATCAGTACAAATCATGTCCTTGCCTTGCACAGCCGCCATATTGGAATTTGCAAAACAAAACGCGCGAGCTTGGGTTCCACTGGAGCCCAACTCCTAAATCTACTAAGATCGCGCGGTTCAGCAAGTCTTCCAACCAAATTTTCAAATTGTACAAAACTTCAGAGTATTTCGGGAAAACTTGGAATCTGACAAAATCGCACAAGATGAATTTCGGGTCCTGGTGCCTAAAAAACATAGAAATCTGCTTCCGCAATTCTGAGCGAGACAACGAAACAAACAACGCCTGAGTTTTTTTTCTCATACTCAATGGATTACACTCAGCATTCGTGGTTCGACTAACGTTTACTGAAACAAGGTGATGTCGGAGATTCATTTTCCAGAGCCTCTAAAAAAGATCTTTGAAAATTAATTGAAAAACACGAACTAAAGAATCAGTAATCTTGATTATTAGAAAATATTGTGGTCTTGTTGGAGTCTTGTAAACCATATATTTGCCTCTGCCTTCCACTAACAAAACACCTTATTTTGCTCATCCTCATTCATTAGTTATTAATTGGTCTGGTTTGAATCAAATATAGCTTTCCTAAACTTTATCCCGCCCATGTAAGATGGAGTGGGGATGGAATTTGAAGATGCATACATGATAAATACTGACCACGTGGTATGTTATGGTAACCATGGATAGAGTCACAGCGATGCGTGTTGTCCTCATAGTTGGGCACACAGACCTCGTTGTTCTCACAGGTAGACAAGTCGTCACAAGCGGTCTATTTAATACAATATCATTTATTAGATTTGAAAGGATCTTCATACTGTGCAAGACAAAGATTGTTACTAAAACAAAACAAAGACAGTGGTATGGTTGTCAACTTGTATATAAATGTTGTCTTTATGACAATTTGTTTTTGTTTAAAAACACGAAGCAAGTTGATATTAGCATTTGGACTGTTTATAACTTATTACTGTATGTAAAAGTTTTTACATTTCATTTTCCAAGTTTTCAAAGAGAGAACTTTTTAAAGTGACTCATTTACGGCTCCCTTCAAGGACTGAATTTGCAAAGTGTGAGAAACAATTTTTCCCAACCATTCCAAGGCGCGAACGAAAATGCCAATCGCTTTATTGCGAAAACTGAAAACGGGTTTTGAAACTTCTCCATTTACGTTGTACTCATCAAAGGAAAACTGGTCTTCAAATGTGATTTTCCATGTTCGTTTCTACATAAACACTAAATCAGGATTCGAACTTCAAATATCATTTTCCAACGAAAACAGAACTCGAACTTCAAATTCAGTTTTCCAAAGACAATTCAAGTTCAAAAGTGAAAGTATAGCAATTCCGAAAACAGAAATATAATGATGAACCGTTGCCCTCATAGGCAAGACATTAATTGAAAATATTTGATCTCACCTCTAATATTTAAAAGACGATGCGATATACTCAATATTATAAAGTAAGTATGAAAACATAATTTTATGTAGGCTTGTACATCTAAAAGGCCGGACAACAACTCTTAATTATTTTGTTCTAACCTTGATTCCGCGATGAATACTTCCTTGACTGTATGTCAAACTGTTAGGCGCGGCAAAGCGATCCGTATCACTTAGTTCACAGTTTTTACCCTCGTGGTTTTGTGAGGATGAACGAAAGTTGTATGAAATGCAGTTCCATGCCATCACACAGTTCAAGGCACAGTCTTTATCACTCATCGACTTGAACCTCAGAAAGATTCCAGCATTGAGCACCACATTAGCAACAGTCTTACCGAAGTTGATAGCTCTCATACCTTGAGCTCTGAACTGATTCCATTCTTCTGCTTCGGAAACCACGACACCAATGAGGTGGAGCAGAAAGAGTTCCTTAACGCCGTACTTCATTTCAGATAGTCTCTTGTCAGCCAGGATCAAATCTTGTTCTTGTTTACTTCATCTGAACTTTAATGACAAATCCATACAAATGAGGCTCCTTTAAATTTTGCACCTGCAAAACTAGTGTTTAATTGTTTTTCTATTTACAAGTCTCAAGTGATAACTCTCATTTGTATCTATAACAACAATTAATTATCAGAACAGTGGGAAACTGAGCTTAAACAGTTTGTGTATTAGAAACTGACAGAAGTTATTGCAAACTAAAGCCCCGTTAATGAGAAATCGTTTTAGTTTGAAAACGCAACTTTTTTCTTCCGTTTTGGTCTTCCGTCCACACGCAAACGATGAAAACGGAAGAAAAAGGTTTTTCAAACAAAAACGATCGTGCTTGTGAACAGAACACTTTTCATACGTTTTTAATTCAAAAGGTTGCGTTTTCAAATAAAAATCAGGTTCAAATACGAACGGGACCAAAAAGAGGTTATGTTAATGCTATGCTATATTAATATTTTCTTTTCACAGCTTTCTAATTCATTGTAATTCATGGCTTCATGTATAGTGTATTTATGTTAGAATTTAGTAATATCATTGTAAATTAAGTTGAAAATCCCAGAGTAAGTTGTCGGGAGGAATTGCCCAATACTAAAAATAAAAAAAGGCTTGTTAGTTTTTCAAAAATGCTTCAGATAAAAATATATAAATTTAAAACGACAAATATTTTCGATCAATAAGGTCATTATCAGGTTTACACTGTTTTAATTCAGATGTTTGTGAATGTTTATATATTGAGTTCAGGTGCGTAGGCAGGGAAGTGCAAAGGGTTGCTTGGATTGTGTTGCAGATGTCGGGCAGGCTCGCTCTGTTTTGTTGTGTCCTCGTGCTCTTGTTAATGGTTTAGAAAATTCTGCCATTTCCTCCAAAATGTGTGAGGCGCAACAATCAACACACAACACAACAGGGGAAGGGAGAATGTCGTTGTCTTTAAAGCGAAACAACGATGAAAGTTTCTTTGTTTGCCAAATAATGGTAAACTTGCAATGACCCTGAGTAAAACGCTCAAGTTTCCGGATGAAAGCATTGAGTTGTTGTTCGTTGGTATTGCAATTGGGAACGCGAATGATTACGGTGCTGCGTTCATCAAACCATAGTTAATAGGATGGACTGGTTATGAAACTCGGCCAGTTTCTTTGTTATATGTTTTTGTTCTCCATTTCTTATGTTTGCTGGCCTTGACCGTGCACAAAACACAAAAGGTATAGAAATGCATATGAGCAACCAAAAAGTAGAAACATTTGGGTTCACACGTAAAACAAAACAATGTGCAGGGTCACGGTTTGTTCAACATAAAACAAAGCAGCTTTGTACACTCCTTTTGAAGTTTGTTGAACTTCATAACTAGTTCGTTCTATCAACTATGATCAAACCAGTGGGCCAATTCCGAATTACGCTTCGGTTCCTGCAAACAATAACATGATGTCGAGGTCAGGTGCCAAGTTCCATACATTTGCTGTATTTCTTAGCACCTGCCCTCGACTTCATATTATTGTTCACTTGAATTGAAGCGTAATTCGGAAATGGGCTATTGGTGGGAAGGATTGCATCTGGTTCCTTGGGGTGTTTAAAATCTTAAATGGTTTTAGAAATAAAACTGGGCGTATAACCCGTGTGCTCAAATTTCTTCTTAGATGATCTTGTTACCAAGTTGTTGGTATAGGCGTTAATAGCTCGGTTATAGTGCACCCACATAAACAGTTCGTAATTAGTTTTTAATCTTAAAAATACCAAAATTTCAAAGTTTTTTTTAAATTCCTGGCGAGTTTAAAATGAGTTTAAAATGTTCTTATTTGATCGCTGAAAAAGCAGTCAACAGCAGCAAGAAAAACTTGCCATCCCCAGTTTGCCTTATTCTAGTACAGTTTCAGAGGAGATAAGCCAGATAGAGCCAGCGGAGATAACGTGAGAACCGCATTAGAAGAATTTCATTGTAGATTTCAAAATTGCAGACGGTAAGTTCAAAACTACGATCTGAGTCAAAACTTCAACAGTCTACTCCTACCTCTCAGTTTGTTTTGGTACATGTATTAAAAAGCATTAAAAAAATGGTTTGGCAATAAGTAAACATGATATTATGCCAACAAAGCTTGAGTTTTGCTTTCACCTCTCGGCTTTTGAAGTTTCTGAAATCTAGCACCATGAAGCACGCCCCCTCAAAAACTGAGGAATGCGCTTGTATTTTTTGTTTACTTTGTTTCTGCAGAATCTGGCTCAGTAATAGCGGGAGTGCTTCCAGAATGGGGTCATTTCGCCTACGCTAGTCAGAGTCCTTGTCAATGATATCGAAGACTGCGAACTACCAGAACTGGCTGTAACAACCTGTAAGTTTGCTGACGACTGCGCACAATACGAACTGGTGCCTCCTGATTCCAGCAGTTACATGCAGGAAGTCACACATAACCTAGAGACATGGGCAGTGAGTAACAAAATGGAAATCAATGCAACTAAGACCAATGGCATGTGGATTAGTTTCAAGAAAACAGAGCCGGAGCCTGTCAGCGTCACAGGGAAGGGTCTATAGAGGGTGGATGAATTCACATTGCTGGGACTTCGCGTACAGAGTGACCTGAAATGGAATTATATCTTAACGTTAATGATATCTTAGCCAGAGCAAGCAAGCGAATTTACTTCTTAAGAGTCTGCAGGAAAGCCAACCTGCCAAAAGAGATTGGACTTGCAACATATCTATCCAAGATCCGTCCGCTTCTGGAGTACGCCTCCCAATATGGGGTGGTCTGCCAACCTTCCTCGTGGCAGACCTGCCGAGACCTCAGAACCGCTGCTTTGATGTTATCGGACTGCCTAGAGACACATTAGAACCCCTTTCAGAGCCCAGAGATAAGTTAACACTCAAAAAGTTCAAGAAAATCATTGATTCAGATAGTTTCCATCCTTGTAAGCGCCTGTTACAACCAGATATTAATCGCTCGTACAGTCTTAGGTTTGCTAAGGCTGTAGAAGAACCGAGATCACAAACAAAGAGGCACGAAACATCTTTTTACAAACAGCGGCAAGACCTATTGAAGTAACTTTTTACATAAAGACCTGTTTTTACATAACAACCCATTAAGACTTTGATTCAATAAGACCGATTAAGGTAATTTTTTACATACATTATATATATATATATACATATACATATATATACTTTTTACATATTTATTTTTATTTAATTATTTATATATATTAATCACATTTTTATGTAATACTGTTATAATTCTTAGGCCAAAAACAGTAAATAAAGTTATATTATTATCAGAACAAAAGACTATTTTTTTTCTTTAAAAAAATTTTCGCGTTGGTTTATTAGTAGCTTCACCATGAAGAATTGCTGTTAGGAAGCCTTGCAGTTATGGGTATTATATTGTGTTTAATCAATTGCCAGTCGTAACAACGAGGCAGAAATGGTAACTATTCAAGTTTAGTCGTACCAAAAGCATCGATTGCTTTCCAATCTCTGTTACTCAAAATAAGAAAATGCATCGATTTTTTGGACTGAGACCGAACGTTTTTATTTCTTTTTCAGGATCTCAATTTCAAATT
The DNA here is from genome assembly GCA_025434825.1 of Bergia sp. 'catenularis'. Taxonomy (NCBI): domain Eukaryota; kingdom Metazoa; phylum Cnidaria; class Anthozoa; order Zoantharia; family Parazoanthidae; genus Bergia; species Bergia sp. 'catenularis'. Next base: position 2,231 of record JANRMR010177359.1, on the reverse strand, counting down.
TTATTTTTGAATTTGGTCTACAGGCATAAATTCAAGTGCTTTTCCCAACTTCTAACTCAGTTCATAAATAAGTACCCAATGTGTTGCTATGATTTGTTTACGAACATTAAACACAAAGTTTCACTGTTCTCTCACGATTTTTAGTTGCGGTTCTTGAAATGTATGTAGATAAACTTCAGTAACCTCAGCCTGTGGTACGTTCTTCACAAATTCTTAAAGTTTGCCATTTTTCAATCTCCGCGTACTTATAAAGGATTCTTTTCATAAAAACTCGTAAAAACAAGTGTGCGTGTTGACGAGAACTTAGTTTGACTTCCATCAGTGTGTGGTTTACAAACTGCTGAGAGTCTCCCATTGTTCCGATGACTATTCGTTAAAGGAACAAATTGAAAGTTTTCAACTGTCTTACCTTGTAATAGAAAACACGCAGTAGCTTAGCAGGTGGAGAAAAAACTTTATTTCTCACGGCATATTTAATGTATTTTTTCACTAAAGGTCAAATGAAATAAACAAGAACAAGATGTGATCCTGGCTGATGAGAGTTTATCTGCCATGAAGTACGGCGTGAAGGAACTCTTTCTTCTCCAACTCATTTGTGTCGTGGTTACCGAAGCAAAATTACCAAATCAGTTCAGAGCTCAAGGTATGAGAGCTATCAACTTCGGTAAGACTGTTGCTAATGCGGTGCTCAATGCTGGAATCTTTCTGAGGTTCAAGTCGATGAGTGACGAAGACTGCGCCTTGAACTGTGTGATGGCGTGGAACTGTATTTCATACAACTTTCGTTCATCCTCACAAAACCACGAGGGTAAAAACTGTGAACTAAGTGATACGGATCGCTTTGCCGCGCCTAACAGTTTGAAATACAGTCAAGGAAGTATTCATCGCGGAATCAAGGTTAGGAATCAATAATATATAATAAAATAATAATGTATATACAGCAGACTGCATTAGATTTTCACACTTACTTTACAATATTGCAATGAATTTTAACTATTGCAGATGAGATCAGACTTAAAGTTTTGTATATGTGGACATTGATTCATCAGTAATATTTAGTGTAATCGTCAGTACTGCCGGATAAAGTTTTATTAACTTATCTACCTTTTACTTAGTTTCTTATTTACCTAGTTTCTTTCTTACTAAGTTGCTTTTTTATTTACTTACTTACTTACTTACTTACTTATTTCCTCGGCATTACTTTACCTTTTACTTAGTGTCTTTCTTACTCCGCATTACTTTCCTTTTCTAACATTAAGTATTTACTTTAGTACTTACATGCCTACTTACAGGTTAGTAAGTTATTAATTCACTCACATTCTGTCAGTAGAAGTAGACACCTCTTGAAATCTATGGACACCTTTGGGCAACTCGACATCACTGGACACCTCTAAATAGTTCTGGAAGTCTCTAAACAACTCTAGACATTACTGTTAATCTCTTAACTTCTCATAAATACTGCCAAACACTTCTTGAAATGTCTATACACCTTAACATCTTTAGGAAAATTCTAAACACATCTATATATATTTACCTCTTTATACACCTCTAAATACCTCTAGACTCATCTCCACACCTCTCTCTTGCAACTCATATTTTCCAACTCGCTGTATTTTCGGCTCACACTTTCTGGAAAACTGAATCTCGTTTTCGTGGGAAAATGATAATTGAAGTTTGAATCCCGATTCAGTGTGTGTCTAAAACCGAACAACATGGGAAATCACATTCGAGGATCAGTTTCTGTTTTTAATGAGACTGTCAATAGAGTAATTTCAAAATCTGCTTTCCGTGTTCGCAAGAAAGCGGTTGCCAATGGGCTTAGAAACGCTTTGAAAAGGTTGCGAAAAGTTGTTTCCACAACCATGCAAATTCGGTCCCTGAAGGGAGCAGTAAAATAAATCAGTGTAAAGATTTCTGTACTTGAAAATTTCCAGAAAGGATTTCAAAAGGTCTCACATACAGGAACAAGTCGTAAAAATATTTCAAATGATACAATCAACTTGCTTCGCGTTTTTAAACAAAAACAGTTTGTAATAAAGACAATGTTTCTATACAAATTGACAACCAAGCGACTGTGTTTTGTTTTAGTAATATTCTTTGTCTTGTACAGCATGACGGTTCCGTCAAAGAAACCTAATAAATGATATTGTATTAAACAGACCGCTTGTGATGACTTGTCTACTTGTGAGGACAAGGAGGTCTGTGTGCCCAACTATGAGGACAACACGCAT
>JANRMR010177337.1:0-12127 GCA_025434825.1 Bergia sp. 'catenularis' | reverse complement strand
AGTAAATTGAATAAGTGGCTGTTTACTATACGTATTGCGTCGTGCCCCACTACAGGTCAATTCCAGCAGCAAGAATCTGAGTACGATCCAGTGTCTGACTACGACCCGGTGTCCGACTACGAAGGCGCGAGGAGCGAATATGATGATACGGACGATATGGATAAAACCTTGTCCAAGAGATCAGCCAGGGTATGACCATTTATTATGGGACTCAGATTACGAGTAGTCCCTGTTTTTCCATTGAGTTCGTCGAGCCGAAAACGCCATTAGAGGACGATCCGGAGGGAGGGACTGGGGCGATGTGAGAAGTAAAGAGAGAGAAAATTTTTAATTCTCGCACCGGCTCCGCTATCGATATCCTGCGCGATATCTTTTTTGCTCGATTAATTCAAGAAGAGAAATAGGGGGTACTCGAAGTCTATATAGGACCGTACCTACTTACGTTTTGTAAACAATGCTATCCGGCCAAACCACGATTTTACTCCAGTAACCAAAGCTTAATGAACGCATTTCGTTTTTTCTACGTTTTATCTTCCTTTCAAAACTTTAATTTCTTTTGCGTGTTTTTTGCAAGAATAATGTGACTACGAGAAGAGTTTATAGTCCCTTGCAAGAAAAACAGTAGATCTCCAATTGACACATTTAAAATAACAGTGAATGACGCCACGATAAAGTAAAATAGACAATTGCTGCGAAAGGTTGATGAGCCTCCTGGATTTTCTGGTAAGTCTTGGAATTTTGTTTCTTCGTGAAAACTTCTGGATTAGTCCTAGTATTGCAGGTCGACACCCTTTGTTTTGCGTATTACCACCCACTTGAACAGTTTGCCATCATGTTGCAAGTTCAAACGTTGAACTAAGTTGCACAAAGTACATACGACTTCTACTTTTCGCAACACGTTTCCACAACTTGCAACGGAGTTGTGAATCAGGTTGTTCAGTGGGTGGTAGTACAGGAAACAGCAGTTCTCAGCCAGCAACGCAACAGTGTTGAACGAGTTGCAAGAAATCGTTCCTTGTATTTCCACTTTCGTCACTTCCGATTTTTCAGAAAAAAAATGCAAGTATGAGAGATCTTTGCACGGAGGAAAAACAGAAACAGAAAAAGATGGCGAAGGAGGACAAGTAAACGAACAAAATATATATATTTTTTAAAAAGTTACCATTGGAGATACCTGCGGGGGTGAGGAGGCTAGAAAAATTGTTTCAGTGCCAGTTCACGTGACTTGCTCGCAAGCACGTGTTTAGCTGCTGCGAACAGATGTAATCTCAGCGGAGAGATTTCTTCACTGTTTCAACGACACTGAGCTTTAAAGACATTATTACACTTTGTTTTATTCTAGTGCTGATTTTATTTTATTCAAAACGCTTTGTAGCATCTTAAGAAATCAAATGCCTTCCTTCCTTCATGTGTTGTGTGACTCGATATTTGAAAATCTTATTATCACTCGGCGCGCTGGTCACAGCTTGTGTGTTCATTGTTTGAAAAGATTGGTGTCGTTTTACAAGGAAATCAAAATAAAGAACTGCATGCTGCGCTCATTACTCGGTACGTGTCGTTTTATAAAGAGGCTGACTGACTATTGAAAGACCTCAAACTAACAGTCAGTACAAGATTAATGAAATCTGGTTCACGGATTTTCCGGTTGAGCCCATACTTTTTTGCTTGTTGAAATGGAGGGAGTTGAATCGAAGTATTCGAAGTACTATCCGAGGAAGCCAATTCGAGATCTGTTTGCTTACAGCTGCGCCAAGAGAGCAAAGGTAACTAAACATTAAGATACTAGATTGTCTAGAACGATAAAAATCTAGTCAATATTCGCCAATATCGGCATAAAATATTTTTCCTTTATAATCTCCTTGAATATTAAAGTCGGTTCTTTATGGTCGTCTCAATCAACTGCCACATCGATTGATTCTTATAACTCGGAAATCAAGAGTTTCGTCAAGATCAGATATCGCCGTGACTTTAGTAATAAAAAATGAATTTTAAAATCCTCAGTGGAAAAAGTTACCCTTTCAAGAGCGAAAGTTAAACTTTTATTTTCTTTAGTGTAAAAAAGACGTCAGCTTGCTAGATTGAAAAGTGCTGTTATATATTAAACTTCGGCCAGAAACGAGTACTTAGCATGTTTTAATTTGTTGCGTGTAGTTTGTTATTGACAGAGCTGTGGAAACTATTATTGACGTAAATTTACAACGCGTCGTGATAACCTTATCCGGTTATCGTGCAGGACAAACGGCAGAAAAAATGAACTCACACACGTTACCTTCGATGGTGACAGCTGAAAAAAATTCTGTGTCATCAAGACAAATGATTTAAAAAAGATACTTACATGCAGTTAATGTTGTTATCAGGTCTCGTAAAACTGGTATTAGAACTATTTCGCTCTTTCGTCATTAATTTCTCGCGATATTTATTGCCAAAAACAACAGCCATCCGCCGGTTCTGTTGGTGTGCATTTCTGTGACTGTTGCTTCACATCTAATTTTATCTTTCACGTCAATCAACAAGCTGTTGTTTTTCATTAAAATATTTATTTTACTCCCAGCTGATGTCTAACAATTCCGAATTGTTTAGTCTTGCTACTCCAGATGTAGCATTTTCCGAAATTCATAACTGAACAAGTTCATTGTCTGCTTTACCCCCAGGCTGTTATTAAACCTTCCGCCCTCAAAATTCAAACGTCCGAAAAAGGCAAAACCCCCAGAATAAGAGTTATTAATCGTAGAAGGCCCGTGAAGTGTGCACCCACAGGTAGCCCAAACTTTGAGTGCGTTATTAGAAAGGCGTGTTTGGGTTTTGGGTTAACGAACGGGACGTTGTTTAAGTTGACATATTAGTGGTCGCATTTTTAAGCAAATGTATGGGAATATGAGATATGCCGTGTTATGCTCTAAAAATTAATAAGATTAACCAGTTACCTTTGCGTTTTTGTGCCATTGTCGTTCTTCAAGTTTCTGTGGCGTTTGGAGTCAATTTGGCCGCAATTCAATGAGATGCTGCGAGAAAAATCAAAACGAAAAAGAAAAATTTCTCTTATACGTTTTAATTTTTCTCTCTGCATCTCAAATCGCGCCAAATTGACTCCAGACGCCACAGAAACATGGAAAATGGCAGCGGTATTATACTTGGAGGTGGGTAAAAAATGATATGCTGCCAAGCACAACGTGACCATTAATAAAACTTTGCCTGCGCATAAAAATAACAGTATTCATGAGTTATGACTTATTTCCAGTCTCTCATGAGAGCTCTCCCGGCCGAGGAGAAGGCTAAGATTGCCGTGTTGGCTGAGAGCTTGAAGGTGGAGCAGACTCGACTTGAACGAGAGATCACGCAGTGGGACGAGTCTGGCAATGACATCATCGTGCTGGCCAAGAAGATGTGCATGATGATGATGGAGATGTCGGACTTCACCCGGGGCCAGGGCCCGCTCAAGACAACCATGGACGTCATCGAGGGAGCTAAGGTGGGTTTCCATTTTCACTGGAGGCTTTTGGGTAATGACCAACCCATCCCTCCACTAAATTTAACCAAATGCCAACTTTGACTCTAACCTTAATCGAAGGGAGATGTAGGTGGGTAGATGTTTGTAGGTAGACGTCAGTTTGAAAACCTGATTCCCTTAAAGGGTAAACTTTTTTGGTTGCCAATATTTTTTAAATTACCGACTTTTCAGGACACAGCTGGACAAGATTTTAACTTAAAACTTAGCTTATAGACAAAAAATAGGTCTGTCACGCTCTGTATCAGTGGACACGAGAGTAAACTTTGATAAGGATAATGATAACAAAAATATTAGAAATTTGCTGACAGTTTTAGCTTTTATTCATGTACTTAACCCCCCCCCCCTCCCAACATACACACACGCGCCCAATATAAATGTGCTTTGAATAACTTCCTTTATAACGATAAACTCCTTTTCTATCCTCAGCGTATCGCCAAGGCCGGTGCCAAGATGAACAAACTCGCCACGGACATCGCAGATGAGGTAAGATAAATGTTTTGATTTCGGAACATCTCTACTTCTGCATTTCCTTCCTCGAGGTTACGCTTTCGCAAATTTCGAAGAATGTTTTTGACATAACGCTGACGCCAAAAGCAGTGCTTTACCGCAGTGTATTAACGTACTTGGAGGTATCGGCCTAATTTAGAGGATGGTATATTAATGTTCTTTTTGCAAACGAGTCCTTAAAAACGGTTGTTTGTGCTTAAAAAATTTCTTTTAAAAAGACTTGTTTAAGAATATATGAGTTCTGCGACTACGGCTTTGCGCATGTGCGCAATATTTTATTGACAAGAAAACCGTTTCCTGATTAAAATATCTATAAATAGACACTATTCAGATGCCAATCTGGGTTTTCAAGAGGTTAGTGGAGTGGATGCTCTGTTTTAGGCGGCGATTAAGTTGAATTACAGTTATCAATTTTCATGTTCCAGGCCGGCACACAAACGGGTAAATTGCTTTAAAATGCATAAAACCCTGAGAGAACTGATTGATTACTGTCTTTTTAATGGATTATAAGATGCTTTCTTTAAAATTCTTTGGATAAATACCGTGAAAATGCAACTTTTGGAAAAAGATCAAACCAAGTGACTCAGCCGTGAACGGTGAAAGATTCCCGTTAACGAAGAAATTGAAATGGTTTCTCATCCGAACCTTTGATTACGTTTTTAGTGCCCAGATTCCAGCTCGAAAAACGACCTAATGGCGTATATTGCCCGAATCGCGCTCTATTCGCACCAGCTGACGATCACCAGTCGAGTGAAGGCAGATGTGCAAATGATCAGTGGAGAGATGGTCGTGTCTGGGGTCAGTATATGCTCTTATTTACAATTCTCTGTCAGTCGACATATTTTGCCATCATTTACCAATACTTGCTTTATTTGTCGTGATTAACATCAGCACCTGGTTTCATTCGTTTTGCCATAATTCACTATCACTTGCTATGGTTGTCGTATTTAGATGTCAGTAGATGCTCTATATCCTGTCTTCTAATCATTATATCTTGCCATAGTTCACCATCATTTGCTATTATAGTATTATCTAACATCAGTAGATGCTCTCTTTCCTTTCTTCTATCATTCGTTATATTTTTCACTCTTACTTGCTATGATTCTCGTATCAAACGTCAGCAGATTTTCTCTTTCCTATCTATCATTTGTTATATCTTGCCACAGTTTACCATCACTTGCTATATAAATTCTCTCTTTCCCCTCTTTTAACATTTGTTTTATTTTGCCATAGTTCATAATCACTGGCTATGATTCTCGTATCTAACGTCAGCAGATGTAATCTTTCCTATCTATCATTTGTTATGTCTTGCCACAGTTTACCATCATTTTCTATATAAATTCTCTCTTTCCTCTCTTTTATCATTTGTTTTATTTTGCCATAGTTCATCATCACTGGCTATGATTGTCTTATGTTTACCATCATTTGCTATATAAATTCTCTCTTTCCTCTCTTTTATCATTTGTTTTATTTTACCGTAGTTCATCATCACTGGCTATGATTGTCTTATGTTTTTTAAATCTTTATTTTATTACAGCTGGATAGCGCCACATCACTGATTTTAGCCGCAAAGAACCTGATGAACGCCGTCATTCTTACTGTAAAGGCGTCGTATGTCGCTTCGACCAAGGTGAGCGATAAACACACATACGTTATTCAAAAGATGAATCAGTGTCACTGCAGTGTGCATGCTCGTTACGTGAGACAGACTCCAGCAATAATTAGAAATATTCAAAAATATTGAAAATTAAGGTAGAAAATTCATTATCCTTGATATCGGTTACGTAGAAATGAGACTCGATGATCGAAGATCTTTAACGATTGTTTTACACTTAATTTTTTATCCTGATTATCATCGAAAACAGTTTCTTCGCTGGACCTAAACGGAATTGCAAAAAAAAGAAAAAAAAATTGCAATCTGATGTGCATGCAAATAAATTTACCCGTATAAGCAACTAAACTCAGCTAGGTTAAAGATTGTTTTACCTTTTGGTTATTTGTAACATTTTAGTAAGTATTTTACTTTTTATTGAAAACACGCGTAAAATTCATCTATAATTTCACGAGCCTCATTCGATTACTAATACTAATCATCAAAACCTGTTTTCTGTATTTCTAGTTTGTGAGATCCTTTCACTAACAAAAATTTGTTTTATTTTGCAGCATCGATCTGGAGACGTTAAGGTAGGTTTTTAGGCTGTGCTGAAAATCGTCGCAGTGCAATATTAAAGTATTTAAAATGGCTGCATCATGGCTTTGCGCATGCTCAAGAATTTATTGGCAAAAAAGCTGTTTCAAGCGAAAATATCTCTTAACAGGCACTGTTCAGATGCCAATTTAAGTTTTTCAAGAGGTAATTGCAACGGATGGTCTGTTTTTGGCGACCGATTAAATCCGATTATAGTTGTTAAAATAAATTGCTTTAAAATGTTTAAAACCTTGGTAGAAGTGATCATGTAAACGGAAACCGAAAAAGATGGCGCCACGCAATGCATTGTGGTAAACGGGACAAAATATGCGAAGAATGCAAACACACGTGGCTGCCTTTGAAGCAGATTTGCAGCAGTAGGCAAAAATGCCCAATAAAAGTGTTGTGTTGCCACTGTTGCCACGACAGCTGGAAGCACAAATCTCTGAGGTTCTATTCTTTTCAGAAAGTCGTGGTGGACCAAAACCAGCCGCCATGTTTGTTTACATTCCATACATATTTTGTCCCTTTTACCACAATGCATTGCGTGACGCCATATTTTTTGGTATGGTGAATTACTGTCTTACATGAAGACTTGAGTTTTTTCTTCTTTTGAAATTATTTGGATAAAGAATGTAAAAATTAAATTTCTGAGAAAGAAAATGCATTGACTCGGCCATCAAACAGCCCCTTTAAGTTACATAAATAGTATTAGTGTTGGTAATCGCATGATTTGAAAGGCGTTATAGCAGCTCTTGAAATGTAAGTCCTTATTTGGCTAAACTAACAAAACTAGTAAATCTGCCAGAAGTGAAAGAGGTGGTTGGTGAGTCTCCACAAGGAGGTGACTACGCAACCTGTTGCAAGTACATACAATACGGAGTCAGGAATAAACTCTCAGCAGTGCCAGTACTGCAAATGTGAATGAGCCTGTTTGCGTGTGATCTATTCTTAGATAATTGCCTCGCAGACCAATCCGCGCGCGTTCGAAAATAGCCACGCACGATTAGACGGTTTCGTCTGATCGTGCCGTCCCGACATGACGATGCGCTAACGTCAAGATAACCTGACACAAGTTAGCGCGCTACGTCAGTTTCCGTGCGCGGGATCTATTTTCTAAAATGACTTCACACCCAAACAGGCTCATTAACGCGTATGATACAGTTATACACTCCTACTGATATACCCTTGACGGAGTTTTCTCGGGTTTTGTCGAAGCGCGAAAAAACCCGAGGAAACAAACTAAATTGCACGAACGAAGCAAGTGCAGTTAGAAGTGAAGTTGCATGACATCGTGTGTTTAGTTGTTCTTACAGTATTTTGGCAAAACATGTCGAACATCTTCATCAAACCATCCTCATCAAGATTATAAAACCATAAATTTCAAAAAACAGCACAGATGCTGTACTTCTCGCTGTAATGACCAAAATAGATTTTCTGTTTTACTGTTCAAATAACCACTCAAATATCCATGTAGTTCTTCATAGAGAGAAATCTAATTTTACATTCATTCTTGTTCGCCCCCAGAATCCCGTCGTTATGTGGCGAATGAGAGCGCCTGGCAAAAAACCGCTTGTAAAGCTGGAAAAGGAAGAAAGGATCGCTCAGCTTCAGAGGTCTGAACGAGTCAGACAAACTTCTCCAATTCAAGCACTCAGCGAGTTTGATACGTCGAAACAGGAAAAGAGACAACCAGATTTCTATTAGACTTTTATGTACATGACAACAGTCTTTTCCCCCACTCATTTGCTCTCGAGAAAAGATTCTGAAGAACTAGAAATTGTATCGTTTCTCTGTTGAGACAGCCGTGCGAGCTGTGGGCTCCTAATATGTTAGCAATTTCACCCGGTGCAATAGCGCAAGGGCGGCAAGAAACCGGATTTGAAACCGGTTAAACCAGTATGGCGATTCGTCCAATGAAGATCGTGGACGAAAGGTCACTCATGCTCAACAGGACTTGTACATGATTTCTTCAGTCTTTTCTTGCGATAAAACGAGTGGCACAAAACTGAATATCTGTTACAAGAGTAGTTTTTTGCTGGAGAAATACCATAAATTCTGGCAATGTGTGGGCTAGCTCGCTTTCACTCTCATCGTGAGACGACTTCCTGACAAGAGCTTTAAGACGCCAAGTACAGAAAAAAGAAAACTGCAGATGCTTGTTTTAATAAAACACTTATAGTTGGTGCTGTAGGAAAATAGTTCCTACATACACAGAGTGAGCTCGTTCACTTAACACTAGTAAAATTGTGGGTTTAAATATTTGGAAGCAGAATCCCGCTAAGTTTGTTCTCATTGTGAATAGAACTGGCTCAAGGAATGATGCCTTTCGCACTTCAGCACGGACAATATTTTTGTATAGAAAATTCGGTGATTGGTTGTTGATTAGTAGAGTTTCAAGTCAGAACATACATACAAGAAATATAATCAGCGGTGTTTTAAGTAAAGTAGATAGAGTTTTCATTCGTCTGTGAATGTTTAGTCATGATATTTGAGGTGTGAGTATAATTCAAGTCTTAAAAAATGGTGAAAAAAATAAAGGTACAGTAGCTTCAAGCTGCGTTCTTCCGCGTTATTTGTCGTTAGAAATGGCTTGTTCATCTCCATCGAGTTTTGAACAATAATGCGTCACCCAGGAGCAGTGTTGTTTACTACTCAGAAGGCCGATGAATACCGTATTTTCTTTATTTCAGCCTCCTGGGGGCTTATTTTTTCCCATGGTTCTGGACTGGGAGCTTATAAGAGGGGGGGGGCTAAATGAATTTTCACGTTCTTTCAAAATTTATTAATTTACAGAATCATCTTTAGGGAAACATGAAGAGAAAATTTCACAAAATTTCATACGATTTTCTCTTAAAAATTCATGAGTGTATTTAAGTGCATCTTTATTCAGCCTTATCAGTACACACCATATATTAGTGATTTGTGTAATTTTAGAAACTAAACAAGCAATGTCATAAGAAAACGCAACATTATAGCATTATAGCTTTCGTATTTCACTATAAGTCTATATTGAGATCGATTTAATTAATAGAGGGTGGGGGCTTATTTTTTTAAGCTCTTCTTGACTGGGGGCTAATCAGAAGGGGGAGGGGGGGGGCTAAATAGAAAGGAAAGACGGTAATAACTGAACAAGATCAGCCGTGCGGGAAGGAGGAGGGGTTACCCCAAAGTTCAAGTAACAACCACCCCCACCCATCCCTCTCCCCTCCCTCCTTCCCCGCAATAATTGATGCATATCTTAGAAATATACTTCGCGATAGCTAGAAATTTTTAACCGGGGGGGGGGAATTCCCATTCTAACAGGGATGCTCGTCGTATTTCTTGGAGGTTAAAATTCCAGATTTTGTTACCACTGAGGGTGTTCGACGCAAAATACTTACATTTGCATACAAAACGGAACCATTTGGATGGCATATCACATAAACATCGGGATTATATGTAGCTTTAATTTAAAATCGTGACACTATTAAACAGGCTATGTACTCGGCTTAAGCCACACCAAGATTGGTACCTTTTAAGGGTTCGATTCGGAAATTTTCCCGACAAGCATCTCTCCCTGTTTCATATAGGAGTTCCCCCCCCCCGGGATTTGTAACCGAGAAGACGTGACTTTAACATCCTGAATTCCAAATTGAAAGGTCGTAGAGAAGAGGCTAATCAAAAACGGCGAGAATCAAATAAGAATCTATTTGACTTACCAACAAAATCAAATGCTGTCACCATCTTAAATCTTAATTTTTCAAATACTAACAATTTTCTGTAGCGGCATTGCAACCCTTTTGCTCCAAGATCCTACTGTATGGTGGTGTTTGAGGGAATTCGCCAATACTGTAAACGTACTGCTCGCAAATTTAAGCACGCGCACAATACATAAATTCACAAAACAATTTCTCCCATCGCAATACAGATAATATTGGATTATGTGACTCGACATTTTACGAGTAGCGCAACCCTCACTCCCGTTTAGCATTGTGCAACACCACTGCACATGTAAGCAGCTTTTGAGCTCCCTAATTGTGGTTGTAGACTAGAAAAATCAGTTAGCTTGAATTGCAAAAACTTCGATATTACCTCGCGTGAAATGCACAATTGACCTGCTGTTGCCTTGCCCATATAAGGCATGCCGAGTTACATATTCGATTCCAGGTTTCTACAATCTTGTTCATGGTCACGGCTCGCCAAACGCCTGCCGGAGAATGTCTTCAGTCGCTCGGTTTTTCGGCAAGATGGCGGTGAGTATCGGAAGTAAAATCAGTGAGATCGAGACCCCGGCGTTGCTCGTCGATCTCGACAAACTGGAGAGAAATTTGCGCAGGATGTCTGCGAGTTTAGCAGATGTTCCTGTCGCAGTACGACCTCACGCGAAAGCTCACAAATGCCCAGCCATTGGTCGAATGCAGGTTGGTACCCCGGGGTTGGTGACAGTAGTCAGTACATAAGCAAAAGAATTCGAGTTTTATGAACAATTTAATTGGAGCAGATGAAGTGGCAAGACGTGATGATCTAGCTCTCTGTAAGACAATTGATTTGGGGAAGGAAGGAAGTAGGGGAGGGGGGCTGAGTAGAGACTGTGAAGTGAATGCTGGGATACTCGATAAATAAATACAAGTTCAGAGTTCTATAAGACTATATTAACAAACGATCCTGGGTAGCTAGGAGAATTGCAAGGATTTTCAGGGGATAGGTGGGGGAAAGTAATTGTTCTCGATCAGATGCTGATTGATTCAATAATAAGATATGAGCCTTTTTTTATTTCTAAGTGCTTTATAGTCAAAAGAAATGACTAACTTCCAAAATGAATCATGCCCGGTCTCTCTTGTTCCAAAATCATTTATGTTTTTGTCTAAAATCTACTAACAATCTGAAAATTAAAAAAAATCTCTTGAAGAACAAATTAGCTACAACATAATGTTGTCAGTTTCCAGTTATTAAAATATAATTTGGTTCCAAAAAATGAGTTTGTGTGCAAGTAAGAGCTTTTTCATCGAGCAACTTTTATTATTATTATTATTATTATTATTATTATTATTACTACTACTACTACTGTAGGTTGAACATGGTGCAGTAGGATTGTGTTGTCAGAAGCTCACTGAAGCTGAAAGCATGGTATGTTAGAAGTGAAGCAAATAAACTATTATAAATATATCAAAGGTAACCTCTTAACAGACAAAAACACCAACTGGTATATATATATATATTATTTCTGTTAGTTTTTTTTTTCAGGGTTCCCGCAGAGCCTTAAAAAGTCTTATTTTTTATTTTTTATTTTTAAGGCCTTGAAAATGTCTTAAATTTGCCAAAATTTATCCTTGAGATCATAAAAGGCCTTAAATTTTGTGCCAAAACTATTGTTGCATGATAGAACAGAAGTTGTAAGTTAGTCTGTATTGTAACTTTTGAATAAAAGATTGAAGAAAAATTAGGTCTTAAATTTTCCAAATTCGGTTCTTAAAAGTCTTAAAAAGGTCTTAAATTTTGTGAGATGTTAGCTGCAGGAACCCTGTTTTTAAATGTGATAAAATCAGAACCTTGGCAATAATAATTTCTGTGAATATTGACTATAAAATCTTGATACATGTTCTACATTGTCTGGTTTTTCCTTCAATGTATACAATGTAAAAACTATGTAGTTCCAGAAAGATTTCAACAAACAACCACCATTGAGAAGACTGAAAATTCTTAAAGGAGGGGGAGGGGTATCCTAGGCCAAGTAAATATATCCAAGTGTGTAGGCACCTGTCCGAAAAGTTCCACTCAGAAATGACTAATACGGCAAAAAAATATAATTTTTTAAGGACTGCTGACACAAGGTCCACTCAAATTTGAGGTGCACCCCCCCCCCAAAAAAATGCTGGCTATGCGCCTGATATCCATGGGAAATTCCTCATGGATGAGGAGTGGTAGTGGGGCTTAATTGAGGT
>JANRMR010177315.1:0-12131 GCA_025434825.1 Bergia sp. 'catenularis' | reverse complement strand
AGGTCTTTACATGTAGTTCACATGCTCATATTCTAATAAACCAGAAGAATGTTTAAACAACTGCAAAGCAAATACTCGCTGCTGGCATATAGTTTACTATATCTGTAAAGAAAATGCTTAGGGGTATTGTGTAGTTCCAGAAATATCCACACCCCTCTCACGGAGGGTCACTGGAAATTCCAGGGGGAGGGGGGTCTAAGAAGTAAAAAAGTTTAAACAAATGTATAGATCTGAGCCAGTAATTCTAGGGGATGGGGGTCCTAACAGAATACCCCTTCATGATGGGGGTATGGAAATTTTCTGGAACTACACATTGAAATTTTCCTTCTTTTGTATATCCTTTGTTCAATTTTGCATGACCCCCCCCCTTAATTGTATGGTAATATTTTGCACCCCCCTCCCCCTCTCAGGCCAAGACATTTTTCGTGGCCCTTCAAAATATCTTCTGGCCCCCTCCCAGCATTAATGATGACCAGTCCCTAAAGACGAAGTGTCGCTCTTTTAGCGTCGAACTGAGAAGTTCAACATTTCATGTTAACGTTAATGGTAGAATCAAGGTTTTCACATTTGTTTTTTCGTTCAAACAAATAAGCAACCAACTGCTTTCCAATTTCTATTGCAATATTCTATTTGATTGTGTTTTGTGCATGTAGTAAGCGTTACCAAATAAAACTTAATACAATGGAGCGTTATCCAAACGTAATTTGATTGAGTCTATTTTGTTTGACTGTGTCGCATTGCAGTTTCACTATTTACAATACTATATCCGATTTTGTAACATGCAAAGTACTGTAGCGATGGTAAAAACCCAAACCATTCAAGTCGGGTGCATTGCCACTGCGGTTAGGTATGGAACGCCAAACTGGACAAAAGTGGTTGGAAACTTTTTTAACGACTCGAGAACATTTCCGTCGAGTCGATGAGAACCTTTCCGACAAGTTCAAAGCCTTGACATCGACTCCGTAACTTTTTCATCGGGTCAAGTATATTTCTATCGACTCGAAAACATTTTCATCGAGTCGAGAACATTTCTGTCTCGAGTCGACAAAGGTATTTATCGAGTTAAGAAACATTCTATCGACTTGATTAGCTTTTTATCGATCTAACATCATTTTTCTTAATCGAAGACATTTCTATGAGTCGAGAATTTTTCTATCGAGCCGAGAATTTTTCTATCGAGTCGAGAACATCGAGTCGAGGGATAGGATCCCATCGAGTCTAGGATCGCGACATGCTTCGCTGTCCAATATTTCCCGCCATTTTAGTCACGTGATCATTCTGTTGTGTAGAAAATGACGACTCCGCAGACGAAGAGTCTCAGAGAGCTTTTATCTGGTTTATTTTCTCAAATAACTGAGTTATCTACTGCTCTAGACAGTAAATAATACGAATACTAGTAATTCACCAGCCTCCAGGAGGGAGGGAGAAGTGAGTCGCGTTTTTCGCTCTTCTTCGGCAAGTTCATTCACTGTGCCGGCGCAAACTAGCACTAGCAGTAGCAGTGGATCTGGGGTTTCTCGTGCACCAGTTTATTCTGCCAGAACCAGCTACTCAAATCAACGATCACATTACAAGAGTTGGGGTACTGCAAGGAAAGGCAAAGCGATCAAACAAGCCCAGCCATTCTGTAGATAACTCAGTTATTTGAGAAAATAAACCAGATAAAAGCTCTCTGGGACTCTTCGTCGGCGGAGTCGATTTTTTCTCGAATTGTAGCTAATGCCATTAAAGAAAAATGAAACCAGTTCGGCTTTTGGTATTCATATCTATTCATACCAGAAAGGATTGTCTGATTGACTCATTCCCAGAATTTCCCTGGTTCGTCTGTTATGTTTTATTCTTTCAAATAATCTTTCTTTTGAATTAGGTGCAACAAACAATATTTAGCTGAAGGCAAGTGCCACAACTCGTCAGACAACCTTTTTACATAACGAAGCGAAAAACAATACAAACACTAGTTGAGTTTAAAAGCTAGTTCAGTTTGTTTATACATCTGCTGCATTGATACACTGAAAAAAATGATCCTTGCTCATTTACAGTTGCCTGAAAACTGTTAATTAAGTTATATTCATACAATATGGAGAATACTGGCAGAAGCGTTGTATTTCTAAACAGCTTTAATTCGTTTCTAACGGATTTTAAAAGGTGCCGTACAATCGTAGTAATTTATCACGTTTTACATTTATATTTCCTAGCAATATTCCGGTGGGGATCTTGTCTTTTACCTTTCTCAGATTCAAAGATTCCCGGTAACGATCGTTTCGTTACCATGTTGTGAAAAATACAGAAACACGTGCGGTCCCGGAGATTTTTGTTTCCACGTCGCGTCTGGTTTCTGGTGGACGTCAATCAAACCCCGTTTCTATGACAATCGGAGCTCCCGATTGCTTCAAACCTCGTATCAAGAATGTTCTTGAATGTTGTCCTGTCAAATGCTCGAGCCAAGCTTGCAGTTCGTCTAGGTACAGCTCAGGGTACTGCTCGACGAGTCGCCTGATTAAGAGTAATTTTGCAGCTGAAAGAATAACAAAACAGCTGTGTATTTGGTTTTCATCTCCTAATTGCAAAAATATTTATTCTTACCAGTTATCAGTCGAGTCTTTGATTTTCTACTTTTAGCATCACTAACATCAAAAGTATTTACATATAAGGCATAAGCGATCGATCTTACAAACAAACCGCTCGTTAAGTTAACGCTCAAGGCATCTGCCATTTCTCCGTTAGAGAAACCCCTGGCCCTTAGTAAAATAACTCTCCACCTAGGAAGAGGCGGCGGAGCAAGGGGGGAAGACAAACTATTGCTAGCGCAGCTTAAAATTCGTTTTGCAAAATATTCAGTCTCGTGATCTTTTCACAAGTTGTTTCAACAGGATTGGGCCTGGCGAAATGTTGTAGGGCTTGTTTAAGATTGGAAAGAGGTTTGCTTGTGCCAACGAACTACGCAAAGGACATTTTGGGCAATTTAAGTAGGGTATGCGCTTGGCTTAGTGTACGATGAGCCTCCTCCCCCCCTCACGTTTCATTGAAGACGCTCCGCCGCCACTGCTAGAAAATTAGGAAAAGTCTTTACCATCCTTTTCGAAATTGGGCGAGTTTGATACGCGCGGACGTTCGACGGCTTGTATTGGCGTGCGGATGTACAAAAGGCGTTTGAATTTGATTGACGTCCACCAGAAACCAGTCGCGACATCGGAAACAAATCCGCGACTGCACGTGTTACTGAGAACGGGTGTAATACAGTAGGTAAGTAATGACAGCAAGAATACAAACATTTTTGTGTCCAAACCCTGAATCTAGCTAGTTTTCTAATGTTTACCTTTTATGCGTCTTTCTGTTGTTCGCGTGCCACCTTGTGGCCGTGCTGGACCAGGGTGCATTACTTCAATTTCAAGTGTACAAAGCATTTTGGGGCGATCTACAAAGATCTCGTACCACGTGAAAAATTGTTACCGATGAGCTCCCATGAGCTCTGGGCACGGAACCCAAAATATGTCCCCAGAAATCTCTCTTTGTACTTTTCCAATTACGTAGCTGCTACAGACCACTGGATATCGACGTCATCGAACCAGGTAAACCAGAAACGTTCTGTAAACTTTCCAATTTTCCAATTCAAAAAAGAATAAACAGCTTTTAACTCATTCATACGCGCGCATGCACAATGAATGAGTTATTGCAAGGGAGACTTTGCCGTGAACAAATTAATTAACCGGAAATAAAATGTACATTAAACGAGGCATGATCACAGTGCATCTTGGATCCACGCTTCTCCAAGGAGTTTTCTTGACCGCCACTTTGTCTCCTGCGAGGAAGTTTTTCCGTTATATTTCAGCTGTTTCAGTAAGTAAAATTGCTTAATCGTCCATATATTGCTTTTGCTCTAAAGTGATACATCAGATCAAAGTGACTTACTAAAAGCTTTATCAGTGCTAGAAGGTTTACTGTCGCTGCAACATTTGCGATTCAAAACCACAACCAAACTACAATCAAACTGCAAGCACCCCAAAACAGGAAGTAAACTCTGCTCCAGAATGACTTTGAGTCAAATCAGTTTACTCATAGTCGACATTACCAAGTTTATATAGGCGAAGTTGTGCTTCATTTCTTGTTTGACTTAAGATGCACCTCAGCTTCCTAACTTGCGCTGTATATAAAACAAAATGGCGGCTGCCACGATCAACTGAAAAGCATTTCTAATTATCCCCAGCGAACAACGGAGTCACGAAATGGTCGCCTTCTCCCAATTTCACCTATTATTATTATAACTATTATCATCATTATTGATAAACAATAATAATAACAACAATAAAATTAACATTATTAGTATTATGATTTTAAAATGCACCACCCATTTCTTTAATAATTACCAAACGAATCTACAACAGCCAGCTCGGTATTGATTTGTTGTTTAATGACAGCATAAATAACAATTTATTCTCAGAGAATGCAATATTGCTTCCCAAGTCTCTTTTTCGGCACTCATTGGAAAAATAATTATATTTGTGGTTTATGTAAATTAAGATTACACTCAAGTTAAATCCATAATTGAATACATTATCATCGTTGGAATACCACGCCCTCGTCTCAGAGGTTATTATTCACAAGCTGTTCTTCCCTGTTCAGTTTACAAACCATTCCTTATTGAGACCGAAGTGTTCGGTGCTCGATTTTTCAAATCAGTCTGCCGGAGTTCTCGTTAAAGAAAATGGCGTTACTGTTAACTTATAAATTTGAAAATATTGTAGTATGAATACAGAAAACGTACAGTCTGTTGTTATATTTTAAAGGTATAACTGAAAACTGGGGCGTTATTCGATATATTCACGTGCACATCCCATGACCATATACTTATTACTCTAAAAATAAGAGAAACCCCTTATTTCCCCTTATTTCCTGTTATACACATTGTCGAACATTAGACGACATGAAAGATCTGAATTCAGATTACACTATTAGCATTTCGGATTCGAATTATCCATACGTATTTAGATTTTGAGCTCTAAACCAAAGCAGATTCGGCCGGAGCTGCTAACTGTGATCAAGTTTAGATTTGATTCCCACAAGGTTTCAGAATTCCAAGATTAAAACCGATTTCCCAACTTCTGAATTCAATGCCATACTTGCGAGATTCCAGATTCAAAATCTTTGCGGACTTCAATTTTAATTAATTGTTACGAGAAATCATCTGGGGTGATTAGGGGATTTTCCCCAATTTCTCATTTTCTTGTCTTCCACCATCTGTCGAGAGCAACAGTAGCCCTTCTGTTCTCCACACGAGTGGCACGTGTCTGGATTCATGGTTGTGGCTGTGATGTAAATGTTACAAACGGATCAATCGGTTATACCCCGAATTCCACACTCATTAAATGATCTTCATTCTCCCTTTCTCCTCCACTCGGCTGTTACTCGTGATATCCTTCCACTACCTTACGATTAGTGAAATCTGCTAGCACCACGCAGGTATTTATAATTTACAATATTGACAGTTTTAGAGTTTTGTCTTATCTGTTGTGCATTTTCTTAAGCTGTCTTGTCAGATTCTTTGCAAGACTATACAGTCCCATTTGTGTGCTGCTCTTGTTGCAATTCTTTGCGAACATTTTCCATATTTTCTTGCATTGATTTTTTCTTGATATGATCTTTCTTCAGTTCTTCTTCCATAGTTGCACCCAATTTAGTGTAATATTCCAAGGCTCGCCTTACTGGTGCGATTAAATGTTGCTGGGTGTTTTAAATTGAAAAAAACAAGCAAATTAGTTTATCAACACTACACCTACAAAAAACTGACTTCTGATTAATTACTTCAATTTTTCATATCGTGTGATTAATGTATAAAATGTGATATTAAAATACTAATTGGCACTGTCATTGTGGAATTCCACTGGCTCGAAAAAGTTGGATATGATCGAAATGTCCTCTGTAATGTTCGAAAACTCTTTGCAGATGTTTTTGTTCGTAAATCATCGGAAAATCATCAAAAATCTTCAGAAAATCTTCGAAGAGTGTTCGAAATTGTCAGGAAAATTTTTGGAGAATTTCGAAAAATTTTGGAAAATTTTTAGAAATCTTAATAAAATTTTCGGAAATGATCGGGGATTTTGAAAAAGGAAGTATTTTTTTTGGTGAGGGAAAACAGAAAACACACTTTAAAGTTCAGGAAGAATTAATTAAAAATACCATTTATATTTGCTGTTCGGGCGATCAGTAGGCATGATTAAATAAAAATGGGCTTGTAACTGATCTTTAAAAACTTGCATTTGATGGAATACCTACTATTACCCACAGCCACTCTCATTAACTGTTCGTGGTATTTTCATTTATTCTTCTAGAGCTCAAGTGGTGTTTCATACACAAATCACAGACAGCCTCAAAGCCACATTTACAACAAACCTGCACAATACTTTTGACAAATGAAATAAAACAAAATAATTTCTTCTACAGCTAAGCCATTATTGAAGTTTTCTTTTTATCAGTACAAGTCTCGATTGTCTTATAAAGGTTTATCTTATTAAAAGCAAGTGTCATATTAGTTTCCCCAACGAAGTGTTCCTACCTCCAGCATGGGGAATAACGTTCCAAGCGCCTCGAACAGCGGCAGAAGAACAAACTTAATAAATCCGATCTGTGCTGATGGCTTCGTTACCTAACAAAAAGCAGAAAAGCTTTGGATGAATACTATTACAATTCTCAGACGTGGAAATCCCGTAGCTTCTTCTCGTATTAAAATGTTTCGCTACTATGTGTTAAGTAACTCTCTTTAAATATGAGTGACACTACTACTTGCCGTTAACAACCAATTCAAAAGGTATTAAAATAAATGTAACAGCTCGCCATTCTTAATTGATAGTTCGTTTGGTTGGTTGGCCGACAAACCAACCAACCGACTGACAGACAAAGAGACAGACTGACAGATTACTCAATTTCGTTGCACACCAGAAAAAATGTAGTGCACTCTTTGAGTAAGATGGATAATGCATCTGCTAAAACCGGTAACGATAGCTAAAATAAAAACAATCATAGGGATGCGATATTTCATCTTCTTCATGTAATAATGAAGTTTCTTATCCTAATTCTCACATGCACACAGTGTTCATTCTGTCCATCAACAGGGGTGTTACCAACAAGCTATATACGGCTAGGTGCTGTTTACCGGCTTCGAGGTTCTTTATGCGAAAATCTGCTCATAATGTGGGCATACACATCCACAACTTTCTGTCTTTTTTTCTTTATCGTTTTCAATTATATTTTCTCTTATCGCCAAACTGAAAGGTAGACTACATTCAAATTTGAAAGACAGTCTTTAAAGACAAGTAATTTATCCTCTTACCTTCTCTCTGTCCATGAAGGGAGCAACTGGAAGACCTTCTAACTTTTCCACGTCACTCTGTCATCAGAAAATTAAGAAAAAATATTTGTTACAAACTGAAGGTTTTTCCTGTTACAAATCAGAGAAAGAGCTACAGGTAGCCATGTTCAGTGTTCTAAAGGAAATATAAGGAAAAATAAAGCTAGCAAAAGAGAGAGAAAATAAGTTTCTGCATAGTAAGAAGGAAGAGGGATCTAAACATTCTGAAGGTTGAGGTGAAAAGGCGAGGAATATTTCGGTACGTCAAATCTCGGAATAGCTTTTCAGTCATCAAAAAATTGCACACTTACTATTTATAAAATGTAAAACCTGAAATAAAAACGAGAGTAAGAAGTAGAGATTCAAATTCTCCGATGTCATAAGGTACAATTTCCTAAAGCTCAACCTGTCGCAAGAATAACGTATAATAAGATTGGAAGATCTACGTTTGTTCCTAAAAATGAAAATACTTGGATATATGTCGCGTTTTCACCTCATTATATTTCATTTCAACAGTCAGGGTCTTTGCTCTTGTTTTCTTACCTGCATAAAGAATTCGCACAACAAGCAGTCCAGCCAGGGTTCCGACACATCCATTGGCCGCGCTTCGTTGGACACATCAGATACTTTAATCATTATTTGCATCAGCTACACACAAAGTTAACAGAGGTTGTTAGAGGCCACACAAAGAACTGCATACAACACAATACAATATTCACACTGAATTCAAGAAAATACAAGTGACACTTGCTTTTTTACCTGTCGAAACCAGGAATGAACATTCAATCATGTATCAAACGGACTAAATTCGTATGTGCAATAGAAAGGTGTATGTACTTAAGAGACGTTAAAATGTATTTGAAAACTAAAACATTGTTGCTCTATGCAGTATACTTTAGTATTAAAATAGCAGTGCAAACGCATGACAGATCACAATCGCCCACTTACCATTTGTTTGTGGCTTATGTTACTGAAATCAAATCCTGATGACAATATGTCTTTGAAATTTTTTAGAATCTCCGAATGCCTTGCCATGTCTGTTGACAGTATACACCTGATAAGATAATTAAAATAGTGTACGTCAAAGCATAAAATTAAAAAATTATGATAATTTGGATATAACGTAGCCAAAGCTTTGCGATATGGGGATGCACCACGAAGAATGGAACCATTCGTCCGAAAAACCCCAGAAAGTAATGCTGCAAGTGCTGGGACACTATGCAATCATTAGCATGGTAAATGTGCATTTCCAAACTACAACTAAGCTTTTCACCTCAAGCCAGTTTATCAACATGTATCTTCTCCTTACAACATCAATAAAGAACAGGTTGTTTGGTTGTGAGAAAAGAGGATCTGATCAGCAGCAAATTATCTAATGAGAAAAGCGATAAAAAGAAAGCATGGAACCGGTTTAGGAGAATTTAACAACACGTCATAAGTCGTGTTTGAGGCTGAAATGGTTAATGCTTAGACGAGATAAGTAACATGTATCCTGCAAAAACAACAGCTTTTGGAAGAACTAACGATTAATTATTTTGCAGCACTGCCTTCTGGGATCGTTTAGGTGAATAGACCCAATTCCCTCGTAGTTTATTGAGCTGTGCATTGCATTTTCACATGCAAATCAAGCTTTTGTGGCACAGTTGTAATATAACTCTTATATAGTTCTACTTAAGTATACTCACTTGATCATGCCTTCACGTATTTGCTTGAAAATTTCTGGACTCACATTCTTGAATATATTACAGCTTGGCTGCAGGAAAAAAACCCCAAATGATGAATCTTAAAACATCAGAAAAGTAGAACACAGAAAACTTCTTGTCTGTATCTTCTGCTCTTTTTAGTTATCAAACAACTGTTGTACTTGCGGAACTTGGTCTGAACTGGAAGTTAGCGTTAGAAGTTCTCAAGTGAAGCGTAATTTAGAAAAAAGTCCATTGCGGTACTGTATTTGAGATAGAGCGAGACTCTGTTATATGGCAATGAAGTTGGAACTCTAAATTTTCGGAGAAGGGGAAATGAGTAATTTTTTTCCCTGCATTTTACTTTATTTCTAGAAATTGTTAGAAGAGGCTTGTTTTTGGACGTTTATGGTAAATATTGATCATTAACACTGGGCCCGCGTGAATTTCGACTGTCTAAATGGGCCCTGGGTAGGTGTCTTAGACAGTCCAAATCGTACGAAATTCAGTCCTGAGATGGGTTTTCTACATACCTCCGATATGATATCAAACGCCACGGCACAGTGATGATTCTCGAGGGGCGATATATCATTATATCGAATAGCCAGCTCTGTTCTTGCATTGACCTAATTAAACAAAAAATATAAACAAAACTGGAAAATATAATGGGTACCAAACAAGAGAAAAACACTCTTCACGTGCTCTGATTGGCTACTCAAAATCGGAATATCAAGTGTCAATCACCAGGTACTCGTGTGGAATAAGATAAATTGGCATCCAGTTTCACGGCTGACTGATACTGAAATTACACCATGAACTATGCAGCTAAGTCTACAAACAACAAAAATCTATTCTTCACATTTGCGTCTCTCTAAATATCTGTCAAAAGTTACCAAAATTTTGGGGAATAATTTTTAGCAAGTTACCTTCCTTTGGGGAGTAAAATTAATTTATTCAAACATATACTTAGTGTCACCACATAAACTTTCGCAAGACTTTATTCGCACGATTTCAGCGCTGAAATTCATGTAGGTTTTATTCATCTAGGTAAATATTTTTAGTATTGTTATTTTCATTTTCTATGAGATTGTATTGCGCAGCTGAAAACAGAAATGTTGAAATCTACGCAATATAAATTAATAAATTATTATAAGTTAATAAATTATCATTACTTCAAGAATAGATTTCAGCTATACTCTATGAACGAAAGACTCCATTGGTTGTTTGAATAGCATTAACAATAACAGACAGATTTTAATAACACGCTATTGTATGTTTGCCTACGGACAGTTAGGTTTTGGGGTAAGGTCAGGGTTACTTATATTGTCTTTTTATCCGATGAAATCTTTCGTTCACATAGTAGAAGACGACTCGTAGTTTTCACGTTTTGTACCTGATAGGCGTTGTTATAACCTGGATGGTCCAAATCGTGACACAGTGCTGATGTCAGCATTATAAGCAATTCCAGGTCTTCTAGCTTATCAGAGACTTCTGTTAGCCAAATCATGCCATACATCTGACAACAGAAATAGCATTCAGTCTCATACTGCTTGTGCAGCCGCAACTACAGTCACATTAAGTACACAATATCAACTGCATTTTGAATCTTGTTCTGCGATATTTTCAAAGTCGAAATTTGAAAAACTTAGGAAATTGACAACTTTTGAATTTGGACAATACCAAACACTTTTCCTCTTCAAGACAAACAAAATGATTGGCTACTCGCGGTTTTTCGACTACTTGTTTAAAACTTTCAACAAATAATAACACCAGTTATTTCTACTCTTTAAAACAAGAAAATAAATAGTCCTTCCGTGCCAACTGGTTCGCTAGTTAGGCCAATCACGATAATTGCAAAATCAACTTTAACAAGAAGAAACGTGTTAAAAGTAGGAAAGCCGAGAAGGGACACTAGATTTCAGACTTTTTAATTTTACTTCAGATTTTTTAAATTTTACTTCAGATTTTTCATTTTACTTCACACTTTTTTTCTTTTACTTCAGACTTTTTCTTTTACTTCAGACTTTTTTTCTTTTACTTCAGCTTTTTTCTTTTACTTCGGATTTTTTTTCTTTTACTTCAGACTTTTTTATTTTACTTCAGACTTTTCTATTTTACTTCTGACTTTATTTTTTTACTTCACACTTTTTAATTTTACTTCAGACTTTTTCTTTTACTTCAGACTTTTTTATTTTACTTCAGACTTTCCATTTTACTTCTGACTCTATTTTTTTACTTCAGACTTTTTATTTTACTTCAGACTTTTTTTAAAATTTTACTTCAGACTTTTTTATTCTACTTCAGACTTTATTTTTCTAATTCAGATTTTATTTTTCTAATTCAGACTTTAGTTTTCAAATCAGACTTCAGACAATTTCCTGTTAGACTTCCCAATGCGGACTGGCTCCAGAGCATCACTCCTCCTTTGCAGTGATCATGGAAGGTGATCGGCCAAACGATAGAGAGGTAAGTGACCGTAGGTGGGCTTTTGAAGAAAATAAACAAGAAAATACTTACATTTTCAAAATAGCAGAAACTCTCACACACATCTGAAGTAAAATAAAAAAGTCTGAAGAAAAAAACAAGTCTAAAGTATAGTGTCCCTTCTCGGCTTTCGTAGTTAAAGACCGTTGCAGCTACAGAAAAACCTTGGTGATGTCACTATTTCAACAAGCCTATTTAGAATGGGGAGCTGTGAGTGTTCAAACCCATCTACGAATAAACTATAAAGTGTTCAACTCCGAAATATTGTGAATTTCCCTACAACTTATTTAGGAACATTTTTATGTGTTAAACAGTTTGTGTTCATTGGTCAACGTGTTTCAGTGGCAACCAGTTTTTGAGTGACCGGTCACAATTTGTTTCCGATATTTTTCTCGCAATTTCTATTTTCTAAAAAATACTGCACTACTAATTTAAAAACGGTTTTCCACTAATTTTTTTAGACAAAAAAAGCCAAAATGACCGCTAAGAAATCCAAGATACCGGACTTAATTAACTGCCAACCTAATTTTATTAACTAAGATAAAAAGCCCAGCAATTTTGGTATGGAAAGCACTAATACTTTTGGAGTTACAGGCGTGAGTATTTTCAGTACCCTCACCCCC
>JANRMR010177304.1:0-12134 GCA_025434825.1 Bergia sp. 'catenularis' | reverse complement strand
TCTGTATTACCTTTCAGTCCACTCCTAACCCCTTTTCGGTAATGTAGAAAGCAATGACTTACCACTTCAAACATACCCATATCAAAGCTACAAAAAACTACTTGGACAACAAAATTAATATGAACACTATTAACAGGAAACATCACAATTTTAATGTACAATAACCATGTTTTACAAATGTATTGATGAACTTCAATGATAGTTTAAGCTGGGTTTCCTAGCACTTTACATTTCCATTGCTTCTCCTGGCTGTATCACCCTCGTGTTTGTGACTTCAAGCTTGATTGGTGTAACCTCTTTGGTTAGCACCGCTAAAATAATAAAATAATCCACTTTGTTAAATTTAAAAAAATTGCAGCAAGTATTCACATCACCTGTTTGCTTATACCTCTGCACTATCAAGTGTGTACTGCATTTTACGCCCTGTCTTTGACTTGGCAAATGACAGGAAGTTACGCAAACAACCTTTGTGGCAGTGTTTGCTAGACCACAAAATAAACACTTTTTACCAGAACTCTAGCATTCAAGCAGATGTTTAGTAAAATTTTCCTTCATTGTGAGAGGTCTCACAGTTGGTGGAGAGGCTACCAGATATATGAAAATCAGGGTTTCTCTTTGAAAGAGACTCACTTTTTGACTGTTTGAATGAAAGAGGACAAATCTGGTACTTTATAAACGTACAGTAATCAAGATGCTGTGTGGGGTTATTATTTTCTTGAAATTAATAAACTGTCAAGCATCCTTGGCCATGCCCTGATCCTTGGAAACCCAGAGGCAATCAGTCTTGGATGCCTAGAGAAGCATGATCAAGAGCACTGAGGTCCACTTGCAACAATGCAGGTGCATAGGCAAGGGGGTGCAAAGGGTGTGTACGCAGCCCCCACGAGCTGAAAAGGTCCACTTGAAAACACCTAATTTCGTTAACAAAATGTGAATTTATGAAAAAGACAGACAAAGTGCTTTTTTCTCTTCTTTTGATCACTCCATATTCCCTTTTCTCACCATGAAAACACATGAAATGTAGTCCAAGACAACCCAAGATTTTCAAATTTTAACTAGGGGAGAATGCCCCCTGACCCCCTAAGAAGTTTCCTCCTTCACTATGCACACGCACCTCCCCAAGAAAAATCCTGGCTACATGCCTGCAGTGGACCATAGGTACCAAAGTTAACCAAAACAGTAACACACCCACACAACATCTTGGTTGGTGCCACCAAGTTGATGATGAACATCTCACAGTATCAATACAAAACAAGTTGGTTTTGAAAAAATGAAAATTGATCATCCACTCAGAAGTCACTGAGATGAAATGTAAATTTTTTCCAACCTATTAATAGGAATAATTAAATGAAGATAACTAAAGAAAAATTTAGCAACACTTTGCTTGACACTTGTGGGAGTGAAAGATTAAATGTAATGTCTCCACAATTTACCTGTGGTTCCTGGCTTGTACTTGTAGGTTCCTTGCCGCACACCCTTTTGATTGGCAACATCATAAGGGCGCAGATAGTCTACTTTGTCCTTTGTTATGACACACAGATCAATGTTGCTACCTGATCCCTACAGAGGTGCATGAAGTTGACAAAATTAATAAATAAAATCACAAATTACACAAACACTAAGAAAACACTTTTCCACCCCTCTTTAAAGTACATAACCCAAGACAACTGCTAAACATTGACCCAGAAAAATCATTTTAATTAACCCTTGGATGACCAAGGTATTTTTTCATAACAAATTAACCCATGATTTTTCATATGGTTACACATATTAAAAGATTGAGCTTTGGCATGTTAACAGCTTTTGGTTAGCTAGTTACTTTCCATAACAAAAATCAAGAATTAATTAAAAACTAAAAACAATAAAATCTACCATCTTGGACTTTGGGAAAAAATTTCTGCAAATTTGTAGCAAATTTTCTTGAAATAAATAGAAATTGTGTATTTACAGTCTCAAAATATAAGAAAATAATCAAGAATAAAATGGAAACGAAATTAGAATAAGTTTGGTCAAAAAATATGTTTTTTGATTCAAATCTAAACTTGCATAATTAACTTTGCAAAAGTTAGAAGTGATGACATCCAATTTATGTCAAAAGATGTGTTCGTGTTTTATTTCTGATTTCTTCAAAGCTTAGAGTCCTACATGTAGGATGGTCAATTTGACCCCCTCCCCCACCCCGACTGGTCCAGACACCAGATGAAACAACAGTGTGCAATAGAGAACTATGGAAGTCTCTCACTAATCGCCAATATCCGACAAGGGTTGAAAGGACCAAAGAATAAGTATATCTCATATGGGCCTACCAGGTCATTAAAGATACCAGCAGCAATAGCATCACGGACCAGCTGCTTTGCTTCTTCCACCTAGAATGGACACAGGCAAAAATACAAAAATATATCATTTTACTACTGACCAATCTGCTACCTTGTCATTTGTCTGCAAAATGGAGATACAAGTCAATGTAAGTCAGTGCAAGTTGACCTTCAAACGTCCATTCAATTTGTGCTTTTTTGGCCACTGACCAACAACTTGCATGGAATTTTGTACAAATAAATTATAAGCCCCATGGTACAAGCATGTTGCACCCAAATGCAAGAAAAAAGCATCCTAAAATCTAGCAAAGTAGGCTCTGATTTAAATAAAGGGCTGCAAAAGAAAGTTTGGTCTATTCATTAATATGTTGGAGAGACTGAGTGTCCATTCCACAGAAATTCTCACTTGCACACAGCTGACATGTTAACATGTCAAGCAAAAAATACAAACTTCAAAGTCGGGCAGCAAGATGATAAGTTTTAAGGACTTTTCATGGACTTGGGCATTTTTTCACATTTTTTAAGGACTTTTGAGTACTTAAATTTTGAAAACAAAAATTTCAGGACTTTCATGGTTTTTAAGAACCTGTACGAACCCTGTAGAAACACAAACAAAACAAACCTCCATGTCTCTTTTGTATCTGGACTCGAACACAGCCATCGCTGCCAGAGAGCCAGAACCTGAGAACAAGAAACAAACCAGCATCAGTGGCAAAAATCTTCTGTTCTCACAATCTGTTGGGAGCTTTCTATGCCAAGCAATGCATGGACACAATGAGAAATCACATTATTCCTCCCCTTAGCAAACTAGAACCCAGTCTCCCACTAGTGGTGAGTCAACAATTATATTATTTCTGTCTCTTTCATATCTTAACCAGTAGAAAATTACTCAGTCCTAAAGATCATCTTATGATCAAAAACTTTGGTTTTCAAAACATTCACTATTTATAACACTTTAAAACACTTTTACCCCATAAAAATGACAGTTTCCCAAAATAAAGATTTCTGTACTGCACTGATCTGGTAAGTCGAAGAAAAACTGAGTGCAATACCTACATGTATTTGTAAAACACGCTGGCATTTTTACTCACCCATAGTAACATATGGCAGTTTGTCTGTGCTGCCATGAGGGTAGACAGTATGAAGGGTGGGGCCATTGATATCAACACCTCCAAGGACTAGAGCTGCACTGATATATCCCTGATATCTGAATGAGAAATACATGTCAAGAGCACTTCAGTGAAAACTCAAGCAAAAATAAGAAAAGAATGCAAAGAGTTCACATCAATTAAAATTGCTTCTGATGAACAAATTAGTGGACAAGTGCTTTAAACCAACCTTTTTTTGTAATTTTCTTTTTCTTACATAAAACAACTGCTATAATACCAAATCAATACGAAGTACACACTTTAAGTTTTAAAAAATTCACATCCACTTTGTTTTTCATCATCTATTGTATCTTCTTTCAGCATTAGTATAAAAATGAATATTGATTAGTTTTGAGAATAGAGGAATTATATTAATCATCTACACCAAATTATCTAACTAAAGATAGAATTCACAATTCTCTGAATTTTGTAATAGGAAATGTAGGAGACAAGTACTAAGAATTCAACAATTCATCAGCTCTCCAAAATAGTAAATTGAGAGGGCTTCAACTGCAATTCAGTTTTGTAGACTCAAGGTTTGTGAAATTCTAGGACTTTCCAGGAGCTTCTGGGGAAAATAGATCTAGGAGTTCCAGGGGCATATAAACCCTGACAAAAGTATTTCTCATCTTTACTACACTGAATAAAATTTTGTGTGAGCTCCAATCCTGTTTACATCTCGTATTAACACAAAATAAATACCTGAATAGAAGTTGTTTCAACATTCGCAGGGATGTGACAACTCTAGCCTGAAGAAAACACTGTCTGTTAATAAACTAATCATTGATCAAACAGTTGAATCATCAACTGAAGGTTCAGCTGAGATTGAATTGAAATTACCCTAGTACTAACAACTCTTAAAATTATGAGAGTCCAGCTTATAGACATTTGCTCATCAAGATATGTTTGTATAGTATTAGTGAAGGTATGCTGAGGATTCATAGGGAAGGAAGTTTGTATACATAATCACAAAACACAAAAATATTTTGAAACTTATGACTGAGTTTCTAGGCAGACTTGAGCATAATTATTTTGAAAATAAGCTGTTCTCAAAGGAGACTGCTGCACTTGCAACAGTAAAAATACTTGCTGAGGCAGTTACTGTATATTTGGATTATGAAAAACTTTAGTAAAACATTTGAAGAGCACTAACAGTAAACTACTTAATAAGAAATCTATATTTCATAAAATACAACTGGCAACAAAAACCAAGAAATGCTTCACTTTACCTGTCGATTAGTTGATAAACTGTGAAGATTGATGTGTGCAGAGATCAAATTGGTGACATACTCAGTGTCTGCGGCAGTTCCAGCACCACAACAGCTTTGGGAAAAAAACAAACTAATGTTACCAAGTGCTTTTATGAATTAAACCCTGTCTACATGTATCATTCAACATATTATATCACTTTTGTTGTATCAAGATATGGGACTTGTAATATTCAAAATTCTTACTTGTAATTTTCTTTTAAAATTTGTATCCTTCATCAAAATGTAAACTTGAGCAAATATTTTAATTTTCATTGTTTTATACTGTATATCAATTACAAGTCAAGTGAATAAAGTAATTAATTAACAATTATTAATTATTAATAATTATGGCATTGTGAGAATAAAGGAATCAATCACTCATAGAAAACACATTATCTAAGATGCAGTACCAAACTCTTCAAATATAATTACAGGAAATATATGGGAATAGGTACTGATATTTGACAACACATCATTCTTACTAATAGTACTGCCAGAAGTGAAAGGTTAAATCATAAGAGTCATTCACTGATAAACCACAGTTCAAAATCATTCCCAGAATCTGACATATTAAATTTTCTAGTTATCAAGATGGCCAACTTCAATAACAACAACAACGAAATTTATTTAGCACTCTTGATTCAATATACAAGTTTCAGAAAAAATAAAAAATGAAGAAAAATATACAGGATTAGAGTGCAGGTCATCCATCCAATAATTATAGTCTGTGTCTATGTGTTGAGATGTTACACAATAAAAATTATGCCTTAAAAATTGCTGCAAGTGTCTAGTGTATAAGCATGAGAGAAAATTATTGTACAGCACAAGAGAAATACAAGTCAGAATAACTCTTGCTTGTCGAATCATAATGAGTGTCCTGAGCCTTTCATATAAACATACTTTTCACTAACAATCCTTTAGCCAATCAGAGAAGGGTAATATATGCTCACTTTTTATAAAACTTTGTTCAGACTCCAACACAATATAAAACTAGTTAGTTTAATCCATATCATACAAGTACCCCAGAAAGTTTCTTCAGCTCCTAAACCAGTTAGATATCAAATTGATTCTGTTACTTACTAAATATTTGGAGCAATGTAGTGGATTTTTGAACAGTTCTTGTCAGCAACAATAGTGTCCTACAACATAACAAATCATATTAAATCAAAATGGTAAAATTTTTGAATGAATTATGGCATTATAAATATCTTATTCTAAAGTATTATGGAATTATAATTTAATATCTTATTAGTATTAATAATATCAATAAATTGCAAGACATGATGAAAGTCAAGTGAAAATCAATGCAAATTGTTCAATCCATTCATAACTCTGGAGAAGTTGCCCAAATCCTTCCCAGGATATTATACTGTGAATGGAATACTTTTGCACAAGTTTGCCAAAAAAAGTTATTTAAAAATACTGGCAACCCTTTTGTCATATCCCGAATAGTTACTTTAGTTTGGCATGCACCTATTATTTTATTGAATTTGTTATTATTGTAATGATAATTTTAGTGTCTTTTATAGTAATTAATGCATACAGGTGAGATGATAGACCACTCACAGAAAAAGATAAACAGCTCAAAGAATTCGAAAGTTTACATCAATATTAAAAATATTTTTGAAGTATCAAGCAAGACATCTAGCTAAAAAAATTCCCCAAACCACTCACTTCAGTTGCCCTTGTATCTGCACCAAGTACCACACCATCCTGTTGGAAGAAAAAAAAGTTTGCATTTGGTATTAATAAGGAGTGATGATGATAATTTCAAAATTTATACATATAGGGCAAATTGCATAATAAAATGTTTAAATGTGCTTATTTATTAGGATAAAAATCTGAAAATATCTAATATAATATTAAAAAAAAGTATAAAGTCTCAATTAGAAATAAGAATAATAATGTTTCTTCTGTTGTTCAGGGTTTGAAAATAATTGAGCAAGGGTGGGGTGGGGAAATAATGGCTCTACCTCTGTGTAAGAACCTCGCGACTGATGTCACCCAGCCTGACCAACATCAGACTGGGTGCACCACTAGTGAAGGGTGATAAATCGCTCAACAATGTTGATAAGCTGCACTCTTGTACTCATAGACTGGAAAATTTGCTTTCAGAACAATATAAATGACATCAACTAGATGTCGAGTACTATAATGATGTCAATTCACCTCCCATAACTGAGGTAAATTTTGAAGAGTATGAGTGTAAGCATGCACCGTATCGCCAGTCCTCCATAGAACGAGCCATCATTGCTTACACTGTGACATCATTTGTGTGTCTGTATCAGAGAACACTAAGGTAAACCCGAAATAACCGTGACAACCTGAGAGGAACACAAGATGATGATGGGGGTATGATAATGAAAGTTCTAGCTTTTATAATTTGTTGCCTGAAATTTTAAATAAAATTCTACAATGTTAGTGAAATAAAAAGTATTTATCAGTGTATGATAATAACTCCAGTGCAGCTAAAGTCTTCAAACAATATTTTCCGAGACAGAGTTAAAAAATAATTTTAGGATTTTTGTTACAGAAACCAACTTCAATTACAAAACAGAACTAATGATAAAAACCTTAAATATAATCAATTCTATGAGGAAGAATAATCCTATCCTGAAAAAATATTCTGTATTTTCGTAAAAACACCAAACCTTGAAGACAATGCCAGCGATCGTGGTCCCAGTCTTGCGGGCTGTCGGCATTTTTACACCCGTTTTACCAAGCATCGCATTTCTGTTACGTGAATACAAAAATACAATTTAACATATGAGAGTACAATTTTCAAACTCACAAAATTTGCCATACCTTCGACAGTTTTCAAACACAAATCCACCGCGGTGTTCTGGAGGACAAGAAACTCCACCGATGGCCGCCATTTTGGTTTTTTTTGAAGAGTCACGGTGAGTACAGAGCGCATGCCTAAAATGTAGTTAAAGTGTCCGCTGGGGATTAGCTAAGAAGCTCGCAGGCTCCACGTCCCATGCCTTCCTTGACACAGGCGGGATACCCAAGTCGCTATGGCGGAAGAATATGAATGTTTGGACTCATTCCAGTTTTTGGACCTGATTCCAGTGAAGAAATACAGATCGAAGAGAACGGGGATCAATTTTTGCTTTGCGCAAGTTCAGGGTCCACTTGTAAATGGATTTCTTTGCTTAGGTAAGAAACCGTTTCTTTTTTATTTATCTTCTGAGGCTGAGTTTGAATAATAAATGTTCACTTAATAGAAGACGTTCAATGTTCAGATTTCAGAGTTAATCAAAACTTCAAGTTACTTAATTACCCAGTCCATTTCCTTTGCATCACCATTAGAAGCGAATACAATGCAAAGCAGTGTACTCATACTGGGGATATTGGTACGGCACACGCGGTATCCAAACAGTACATTGGTTTCGAGCGGGTGAAGGAATGCAAGAAAACTGAAAAAGGATAGTGATGTGATAGTACTTGGTTGGAGGTTATGGCGTTTATCATCACCCCAGTGACCAAACAGAAATTTAATTAATTAAATGCTATTGCGACTTTTTATTGAAATTAAAGTAATACATAATTCTGATGTTTAAATGTGAAGTGCCATTGTATTGACTGTGGCACCCCTTGAAGGTACTGTATTGTATGCAAATATGAAATGAAAATATTTTGCTTTGAATACTCTTCAGGAGTGGTCCCAAAACCCAGGATTTTAACTCTTACAGGTACTCGTGATGAGCATCTTGCTAATGTAACATCCCAATCCCCCCTCGCCCTCCCCTCGATAGATACACATGTATAGTAATTTTATTTTAAACTGCCAGGGATATTACATGCCACAGATATAATTTTTATGTGAAAACAAAAAGTTGAGTGGTGAAACAATCATTTGAAACTCAGTTTTACAAAACATGTTGGCATCTTGAAAATCAGGTATTTTCCCTTTCCTTTTGTAAGTACTGACAAATAATCAATTGCTTGCCACTGACAAATCTTGGTGTTTTGTTTAGCTGTTATAAGGTATATGACCAGAAACACATTAATTTGTTTTTCTAGTCATCAATGATCATTAATTTCTCTGATTATCCAGCAACTGAAGCCCATGACGATGATGGGTTGCCGCATACACTTGAGCACCTGGTATTTATGGGAAGTGAGAAGTACCCATTTAAGGTGAATGGTTATCTGTGTTTTGTGTCATTTTTGTCTCCCATTTCTAATGTCTTCACATTTTGAACAAAGTAGAAACAAAAGTCTTACTGTTGTGCCAGGTGCTATATTCAGCTCAAATGTTCTTTGGCATGATGCAAACTCTACTAAAATTATTAATACATATGAATCTACTTGCTAACACTGCATCATAAAATTAATGGTATTATCGAATTTATTTTTGAAAATGCCACTACCATAAATGATATAATAAACACCTAGGGCGTCTATTTAACTTTGGGGGTCCCAGGGGGTGTTTAATAGATAAGAGGTGTTTATTAGAGAGAGGCATTTAATCTCATTATAATTGTAACAAGCTCAACAAAACTATAAATAGAGTTTGTAAATTTATGGCAGAGTAATCCATTCTATCCATTGATAAAAGAATGGTATCCCTATTTCCAACTTGACATTGAACAAGATACAATACACAAATCCTTGTTAATCAAACAAGAAACTATTAAAACAAATTGGCTGATTTTGCTCTATTGCATTAATCCCTTAAATTATTTTAGGGTAATTTTCATATAGGGTGTCTATGTTGTAGTTCAAATTGTACCTATGGTTCAGTTTTTTTTGTACCGGTCCAAAATTTTCAAACCAGTACAAAAATTTTAACCAAATGTTTTAAACTGGTACAAGATTCTAAAAAGGGATTTTATTTTTTGGGGAATTTTTTGGGGGGAAATTTTTCCTTCTCTTCCCTCTTATCATCCAGCCTCCCCTCCCTGATTCTTTTCCTACACCCCCTGACTACCCTATTATCTAATCACCACCTACCCTCAGCTCTATACTTACAACACACTATTTTATTTTTTATTTTTTGCAATAAATATGCTTACCCGTACCTAGATCTAAACCACTGATCTTCAGGATGAGAGTCTGCCTTCTTATCCATGTGACCACCAGTGCTTCAGCTGGGGTTTATCCCAATATTTGTCCATATGATTAATTTGTTCCTAACCCTAACCCTAACCCCAACTCAATACCAGACTTGTTTTAGACACTAGTTAAAAATTGTACTAGTTTAAAATTTATCTTCTGGTTTAAAGTTTTTGAACTGGTTTAAAAAAAATCATACCAGAGAAAAATTTGAACTACTACATCTATTTGACACAGGGCATTTATTGGAGGGAGGCATCTAATACAAACTTTACACTTCATTGTTGCTGTTATACAACAAACCAATGAGAAATGGGTTTAGATTCAACATCCAGGATATACAGTCATGTAACTGACTATTTAAACTGGGTGTGTCAGGGTGTACTAGACCTCTTGGCCAACCGGTGTCTTGCTCAAGGGACAAATGCATGGACAGACACTGACCACACATGTTACACTATGGAGACAGCAGGTAGTGAGGGATTTCTCAACCTTCTGCCCATTTACCTCGACCATGTTCTTTACCCAACACTGACTGTAAGTACTTGATGTATGTGCACATTGTGTCAAATGGTAATCTAATATTAATTTTTGAGAAATGTCTGACAAGTGTGTTGTTATCAACATCTGTAATTATTCTAAGGGCTGGGACGAACCTTCATTCATTTGTTCCTGTTGCCTTCGAAGGTTTTTGTCAACCTTTGAACCTTCGTTTCTTTGGTCAGTAATTTTAAGTTTAGACAAACAATGGCATATTTCAACAAAAATGCCCTAATTTCTGAGAAACTTAACTTTAAACCTGGCAGTTTTAAGTTATCAAAAGAAAAAGCTGGAAAAAGTTGCAGTTTGATTGAGTTCTAACTGATAATTTAATTCATTTCATGATTAGGAAAATGTCTCTATTGTGTCTCAGACTGCGCTGCTTAGTGTAGGGTGAATATGTTGGGTGGTCGTGAAGTGGCATATAATAATTGTTTTTTGATGTGTTGGAGCCTGAGATTGAGAGTGTTTTATTAAGTACTTCCTGAAACGAAGGTTTGAAGGCTCGTTCGAAAACCCCAACAAACCTTTGAACTCAAGGGGTTTTTTCACCTTCGTCCCAGCCTTAGTAATTATTTTGTTAGAAATTATAAAAATCATTTTCAAATAGATCTGGAAGTTTGATAAAAGCTTGCAAGGATTTTTGCTGTTTCAAATGCTTGAAACTAAATTTACTTGTGTTCCGTTTTTGCTGAGACATATCAAGAAAGAGTGAATGAATGAAACATTAAAATAAATATTAAATAGTTACATGCCTTTATTTGTGCATAAAAGAAGTGCTTAAAACTGTTTTAGATTGAATTTTATTAATAATAAATGAAATTAATGATATAATCTATGGTTTAATTTTTTTTTATTAATTGTGAGATACTGGTAACTGAAGCTAGATTTTTTTAGAAAAATTAAATTTTACATGTACAGGGTATGAAATTAAGAATTTTTTTAACAGGCCCAGTCAGATATATTTAACTGCTCCAGAAAGATTTTTGTACAAGAAAGTAAAGTAAGCCCAATATATATGATAATATAAACGTAAATATTGAAAGAAAATGTCAAACAGTGATAGGCAAAGGTCACACAGGGTACTGTCTTTCCATGTGCAGTGAGTCAAGAATCAAACTGCAAAAGAACAAGCATCAAAATTGATTAATTGTTTTATGATTTCACAGTTTTATGAAACAGTCTTCTGGGATTTTAACTGGCACTCTCGGGCCATGCATAAGTAACTGTATTTTTAGAAAATTTTACTGGTCACCCATAGCCAAAATAACTGGCTTTGGCCAGCTTTCCCCCCTTTATTTTGCACCCTGATGTACATGTAGACAACAAGCAATAATCATGATACTAGTTAATAATAATTAGTGTCAATGATTTTGTAAACCAGGAATCTGGATACATCACTGAAGTTCACCATGTGAATGGTGAAGGTGAAGATGCTGGTGTGGTGTATTGTGAAATGCAAGGAAGAGAAAACTCAGGCAGGAGTCGAGCTCACCTCAGCTTCCTCAGAGAAATGTTCCCTGGTCACTGTGGCTGTAAGGTAGTTATTATGGGTTGGATGGGTGGGTAGTTATTGCTACACTGATGTATGTTACTTTGTAACCCAGAGAAATATTTCCTGGTCACTGCAACCGCAAGGTAACTTTAAAAGGTACAATGTAGGGTGTATAACCATTTCCTGGTTACTAAGGCAACAAGGTATTTATCATGGGTGGGGTGGGTTCGTTACAGGTAGTAATGGCTGTTGATTTGTGTTTAAAGCCCAGAGAGATGTTCCTTGGTAAATGTGGCTATAGGATAATTAATTATGAGTTTTGGGG
>JANRMR010177293.1:0-10298 GCA_025434825.1 Bergia sp. 'catenularis' | reverse complement strand
GAAAATGTTTGTTTTCACTCTTAAATTTTGTGTTTAGTTTTCCTGAAGCTTGAAATCTCTTAAAGTTTGAAGCCGTTGATCAAACAGTTAAAATACCTTAGTACGCGTACTGTATATTGCATCTTTTTTAAGATTCAGTTTTCGTTTTCGCTTTCTGTCGTTTCTAAAACTTTAGCACCAGAGAATGGAACCGCGCAAAAATGAATACATGTCTTAATTTAACATTTTATGCAGAAGTATCAGTTCATATTAGTTATTTCTTAGAATATCATAGCTTTTGATACAGTTGATTAAAGCCCGTAAAATGATCATTTTCTCGATCGCTTCTCTTGAAGAGTAGCAGCGTTTTTTCACTTGTTTCTTAGTATTCTCTAATCTTTTAACCAGTTGATGATGACCCTTAACATGACCATTCATTTTGTGTTTCTTGAAGAACAGAATTGATGGAAACCTATAATATCTTTCAAATAAGTTGTTACTTGTTTCTTAGAATGTCCTACATTTGAACCAGTTGATGCAAGAGCAAAGCATGATCAATCAGTTTGTATCTCCTGAAGGGTAGAAGCGGTTTGGTTTCATTTACGTATTTAAATGTTTTACCGTTTGAACGAGTTGATTAGAACCCAAAATATAACCATTTGTATTGCGACTTCTGAAGAGTGGTAGTGTTTTATTATTTTTTTTATTGAAACGAAGAAAGCTAAAATGAATCAGTTAAATAGGACCAGTAGATTTTCAATCCAATTCTATAAGGAGTCGGTAAAGATTGGACGCCTACATGTACCATTTGGACTGAAAAATTTGTCATTACAAGAGGTGCCTTGAAGGGGCGTGTTTTCAAGCTTTTACTCGTTCTTCCAAACAGATATATGAATGTCATCCATAAACTATTGAAAGTTTCTTTTGTCGGAGAACTCGATATTCCGAAAAACGTTTTGTTTTTGAAGTTCTGACTTCTGCGGTTTATCTATAAATAAAAAAACTTGTTGGAGAAATGCATTGATAATCGACAGCTTCTGACGTCGTTTCACGAACAATAACATTTCTTGGCTTGAAAACGTTTACAAACACTTTTTCATATTGTTGATAGTGACTTGGGCAGAAAGTGTGACATTTAGACAGTTGAATCATAGTTACTTCATAACCAGCAGAAGTGCGAACAGTTTAAACAGATAAAATCTACTTGGACACGGTACATACTTTTGTCTGTTGAATCTTCCGGAGCAGCTTCTCAAACTGAGTATATATTTTTTGCGCTTTGTTGCTTTGCTGTTGTCACTTTTCCCGAGTTTACAGTTCAGTAAACTCTATAACCTCATTTAGCATATGCTACACTTGTATACCTAATGGGTAATCCAGATGAGACTTTTGGCAGTTGATCTTATCTTATACCCTGAAGCTGAGTAAAATAAGAGGTGATCTTTTGAGCACGGACTCTTAAGACTTAAACATATCAATATCAGAGCATGTTCTCGAAGACAAATTGAAATATGTTGGTAAGGCTGTGTACTAGAGGGCTTATATACTGCGGTTTATTTGTAACCCTTAAACGGGCGTTGTGTTTACCAGAAAGGTTTATTTGTAACCCATTAAACGGGCGTTGTGTTTACCAGAAAGGTTTATGCAACCGTTTTTCATGCTCAAGTTTGCTTTTGTTTTTCCTCTTATCGGAAAGACCAGTTCTGAAGCCATTCTTGACATAACGTTGCCGGTGTTAACTGAAATAATAAACTGAATCCGCGTGTTGTAGAACAGCACTTGCCTCATGTCCGAATAGGATATTGCAAGTTAATAAATGTAAATGTAAATGTAAATGTAAATGCAGATATTAATATGTTCAAGCAGGAAGATGAAAGCTTCTCTCACGGACCGCGGAGCTTCTTTGAAAAACTGGGGGCTGATTATTGACTCAATATGGAGGAGGGGGCTGAACACACTTATTCTCACTAACTCTTTAAAATTTTGAAAAATATTGTGACGGGGGAGGCTATGGCCCCCAGCCCCTCTCCTGCTCCGCGGTGCCTGTCTCTGTTCTGCTACTTGAATGTTTATATTCGTCTAAGACAAAAACAAAGTAATCAAACAATACAACGTGACTTCTCAAGTGTTACATGTGTTCGGATACTTAACGTGAAGTGCTGTGGACGTGTTGTCAACTGAGAAGGCAACAAAATGCGGAAGGAAAAGCATAATTCTTAGAACGTCACTTTACATGCATGAACAAAACGTGTTTGGTTTGTCCGGTTATGGTAAATTCACTTAACAATCAGTCTTTCAACTTTCAGATATTCCGAGTTAGATGTTAAAACTAGAAGAAATTTGAGGCATGATATTATACCAAACTGAAACAATACCACTTTGCAGTTGTAAAAAATATAGAGATTCAGCTGAAAATACTAAAGTTCCCGACTTAATATACATAACTACAGGCTGCGTGCAGGAGAAATGCGCTCTAGCTTTCAATATACACTTCTTGGCATCCTTAAAAACATGGGAGGTGTACTAGTTAGGGCAGGACGTTTAGGTATTAAAATTCGTACCCATGCGGTGACCTACTCAGAGTTTAACTTGACAATATTTTCCTCAATGCTGATTAGCACTGCTCGGTGAACCTTGGGGCATTTTTGACATCAAACTGAGAGTGGAACCTTCCAGAGAATCGTTCAGTGTTAAACTGTTTTTGGACGTCCGTTAAATAATTTAAGTAGTTACTAACATTGTCCGGACGAGAGTATCTCGAGCTTAACAATCGAGAAATCCAACATGAGAGCTTAATTGCTCGTGAAATTAGCTTTTTCAGTTGTACTCGAAATAAGATTTATCAGTTGTTTTCATTTGATTTACGATGGAACTATGATGTGAACTTTCAACTTTAATTAGAAAAAGCAAGTATTTGTTTTCTTGACACCGAAACTTATAGGACTATTTATGGAACTAGTGCATATCGGATGCCAGTATCGATGGGGTTACTTAACCATCAAAAATGATTCATTGATTGCCTTTTTCAGTTGACAAAAAGGCATGACCGCAGGCAAATATACATTATCATATCGGCTTTGTTGAGAAGATGGGCCGGCCGTCTTTTTAGTGGTTTAACAATGGCCAGTGGCAATGAGTTATCCTTCAGTAAAAACTTGTGCTGGTTCTGCTAAGGATCATGATTTTTGTGAGCCCATCGTGCTTTGAACACTCTTGGGGTGCGTTTGTTGTTTGGGAAAGCCGTGACTTGTAAAACGAGGTCACCAAATCTCCAACCGAGATAATTTCAATACAAGGGATATTGTTGTCAGAGACCTTGTACTAAACATGCATGCGGCGTGCAAAAATTGATTCGGAACGAATTTAATGGCTTTTAAATGAATTAGTCTAAACAAGAAATAGTTTTTGTGTAAAGACTTCCCTGCCGAAATTTTAAACACCATTGTTTTCAAGTATATTTTCAGTTATGAAGAAACATTCAAATTTAAGTTTGCAGAAAGAATGGTCATGTTATGGGTTTTCGCTTGTAACTGATTCAAAAATCTGAAATACAAGTAAAATTGAGCACTACTACTACTACTAGTACTAGTACTGCTCTTCGAGAAAAGCAAAACGTTATACGTTCTCGACAACTAGTTCTTGATCAAGATTTGCAATACTGAGCTGGGATATAAAGTCGGACATTTCAGTTCATTCACTAGTTTATACAAAAGTTCAAACGAATGTTCTGTACGTTTGGTTTTGGAACAACTGGCAAACTCTTGAATACATTTTATATAGGAAACACATTGGACCAATCACTTCTTAGTGCGCTTCAAGATTAAAAACGCTACTTAGATTATTTTTTTTGTTGTGACTTACTGATTTTGTTTTCTGTTTAAAATAACCTTTATCTTTAAATATAGGAGTATGCTCATGCTTGAAAGAATAACAACTAACCATCAACTGTGGCAAAACATAGTTCACAAAAAATTCAAAAGACCATATACTTCTTACAAGATACTTTATGCCAAAACAATGGTGATATGGTACTTTGGTTCAGTTTGTGAATAGGTGTGGAGCTAGGCAGTTCTACTTTTCCAAAAATTGATTGGCAGTCCACTGATTCAGAACTAAGAAGTGATACAAGCATTGCTTATAAAGGTATTAGAAACGAGCCATAAATAATTTTGGCTCTTGTTTGGGTTATACACAGTTTGTGCCAGATTTGTTTTAACCCACGGATCGAGAAGGTGTGTGGTAGCTTCAATTGCTCTTTTTTTTAAAAAAACAAAATCCAATCACAGAATTAATGAAAAGTCATAAACCTTTGGGGATGGCGTGGAGAACTAACTTGTGAGGCTTGGGTGCGTCAGTGCTGGGCAATTAACAGGTCTTTGTGGGATTAACTCGAGCGCTCTCCTCACCGCTCTTTGCTCAATGAGATTAGTATGAATGAATAAATGCAAGAAGATTAAGGACAAAGTGCTCTGTACTCGTATTGTTCGTGTGCAATTGGTTATAATATCCAGAATGAGACTTAGGCTGAAGTTGATATTATCGTTTGAAAATTTTCAGTTATTGGTCGGACGAACTCGGTTCCAGATTTTATTTTGTTCAGTAGAAAAGGATCGGAGAACCATGTAATCCCTACATATTAGATATGTAAGCTAAGTAAATATATTGTGTTTGTGTGCTTTCTATTAGCTTTGCGTTTCCTCAGGCCGGTAAAGAAAGTTGCAGATATTAACGTAGCTATTCTGTGTGGGCAACTGAACCGGTTAACGGTTATTTAACACAACCAAACGTTAGTTCTTGTGTACTGATCCTATTCTGCTGTTGTTTGTGTAGTGGAAAAGAGGAGTGGGCTGGAATTATTGCAAAGATGAAAAAACTTGAGCCGTAAAAATTCTTGATAACCATAAAAGTAATCTCTTCCATTATTATATTGCAAGGAACAATACTGAAAAGGCCTTCCTACCTTGACGGGAGTATTTTTTTTAC
The DNA here is from genome assembly GCA_025434825.1 of Bergia sp. 'catenularis'. NCBI lineage: Eukaryota > Metazoa > Cnidaria > Anthozoa > Zoantharia > Parazoanthidae > Bergia > Bergia sp. 'catenularis'. Next base: position 5,336 of record JANRMR010177293.1, on the reverse strand, counting down.
TAAGGAGGCTTGCAGAGCGGCGCCGTGCTTTCGTTCTATGTTCGCTGTCGGGATGTGTTTTTGCTAGAATTATCGTGACGTGCTGTTATATGTGTTCCAGCAGCGGAAACACAACAACGATCACTTGTACTTAATTACCAGCTCGGCTGGAGACGGAAATAAACTCAATCTTTGTATTCAGTTTCTTATCATATGCATGAAATCGCTCTACGGCCGAGGGCAGGTTGTGATAGACGAAACAAAACTCACTCTTTATAAAAGATTTACGCGTACAAGGATGAAATTGAGGCGGATATCCTTCTTAGTTGGAGAGAAAGAAGAAACAACTTGTCGGAGACAGTCAATAGACGATAGAAACACTGATGTGGTTAACGCGGTTCTTATGAATCCTGTCATGTACTCGCGCCCTCTCATCAAATCATGTTAATTGATGGAACTTTGGAGGACTTGCTGACATATTAACATTTTGGAAATTTCCTGTAAAAATTGGATTGCCCCAAAATCCCCGTTCCAAAGGAACCGGGAACTTCACCTCAAAACCGTCGAAAGGACTTAATTAATGCTAATTTTAGAAGACACGCACATTTACGAGGTTGAATTGTAAATATACAAGTAAAAAAGGATCGAGTCTATGGCGGATCTGTCTTGATTGCTATTTACAAGAGGTACTGCCACTTTAACGATACATCTCAGATGAATACAACTTCGATTCTGTTGTAGAGATTGCTAGTTTCTTTTTGATTGAATTATGCGTGGTTTGTTTTCCGGCGGAAGAACTGCATTCACTCTCTCATGTGTTTCTGATAGTGATCTCTCTAAAAAATATAGTCTTTTTGGAGCCTAACCTTATAATTAAACTGAAAAGAGATTTTAATGTGTATTAACTATACACCGAGAGATTTCGTTTCTCGTTCAAACGTCCTTGAAACTTTAATCATGACACCACAGACTTGAAAATGGGGACGAAGAGTCTATAGGCTATTTTCCCAGTCGTTAGCGCGGCCGTAACAGCTGAGTGATGTGTTAACTACTGTGAAACTTAATACACTTATCAAATTAAGCGAAGCAGACCACTACTAAATGTGTACTTTCTCATACCTAGTCCCTTCAAGGTTTCACTTTGTCAAAAGTTGAAATTTTGACCACGAAGTAAGACATAGTACAAAGTAACCTTATTAGTTATTAATATGATGCTCAGATGTTTATGCCCCATTTTTGAGTATCAGTCCAGGGGCGTAGCCAGGTAAATGTTCCTGAGTACCCGGAACACCCCCCCCCCTCCCCCCATCCTCCTCCTCCTCCCTTTCATCTCAAAGTTTAAGCAACTAAAAGGAAATATCCTAAATCAGACCCCTCAAACCCCACCCTATCTGTTATTGGAATCCCCCTTCTGACAGCTTCTGGCTACGCCCCTCTCGTATTTACCATCCGCTTACTTTTACTACCTAGTTTTGGCACGTACCGTACTACAAACTGCAAATGTAAAACGATTACGTATTTCAGCTTTCCTGTTTGCGTTTTTTCTGAGCGCAGATTCTGTTTACATTTCTACATCAAACAATTTAACTTTTAGACTTTTTACTAGCGATTTCAGAAACTAGAATCTTAAAATTGCCCCGGTAAAGAATGTCCCCGGACCCCCTAGATGGCTTGCGCCTTTGACATTAGTTCATCATCATCCCTCCCTCCTCCTCCTTCCCCTCCCCACCTCCCCCCACCACACACTTTTTCGCGGTCACTGTGTGGATGTGCTACACAATGTTTTGTTGTTTCTTATCCTGGTGCCTGCCGTTGGGGTTTAGCTGAGATAATGGGAAGAAAAACCTGGCTTGTCAACTTAATGAAACCGAGTAGCTGCGTTATTGATGTAAAATTTGAGAAGTTGATAGATTTGTAAAGCCATATTAAGCTTTACTGCCAGAGTAGACACGAGCCTAAACTATCATTTGTGTGCAGATATATTGAGATTGTTAAAGACGTGGAATAAAAGTTTGTTGATGTTGACACCAACATGCAAATAGCCAGCACCTTTTCATGTTACAAAATTATCTTTTGCTCTTTCGTAATGTTGGTTGACTAGAGTGGTGGATTGGGAAAGCTGTACGGGTGCAGGGCGGTTATCTCTGTTCATTAACATAAACTTGAACCTATTTCCCCCTATTTTTTTGAACAAATTTTCCTTCTTTTTTCCTTCTTTTTTCGATCCTGAAATTTCTGTTTTTATATTTTTGAGCAACCATATCTCTTGACTCCCTTAAATGATATCGTTTTCTTTGAATGAAATGTTCTTTTGAATACATAGGGAATAGCTTACCCGGACAGGGGGAATCATCAGCCATATTCGAAATGTTGTTATTTTGTTGAGAAGTGATTAATATGACACTTCACGTTCAGTTATGTGCCAGGCGGCCAGTTTTGATGACAAACAACCACGCGTCCTTGTTGGTTTAGTTCGGCGCAAATGCTGTTAAGCTAAATGATAGTGCTTGAAAGATGGCGCTGATCTGTGGTGAAATAATTTCTCATTGATCATAATACGAAACGTAATTTGACAGTCCAAACAAGATTATGTTGTTGTTTTGTGTAGATATAAATAACTGCTTGGCGTAGTGTAGGTCTTAAGAAACTAAAAGACAGTGTCGTTTTTTTCATATTCAATTCATTTTTGCCCAGTAGTATAAAATATAATGAGTAGGTTTTTCTGTCAGATAGTATGCAACAGGATGCTGGAATCTTGCCTGGATATTTATTCGTTTATAACACTTCTATATTGATATCGATAGTATTGTATTGTTATTGTATTGTATTGTATTGTTGTTGTTGTTGTTGTAATGACTAAATGAGGGAGCTTGCAACAGAGCTGGATTCAAAACTAGGCGTGCAGCCAAAATAGAACAAGTCACAACAAAATGAAACACAACAAAACAAAATGAAATGAAACGATTCAATTTAAAAATGCAATTATTAACTGACGAACATTGAAAAAAGTTCTCAACAATTTAAGAAAAGCTAAACTGTTAGAAATGGTAGACGCAATCAGAAACGACATCTTGGCGAGAGAAGAACGCCACGAGGAGAGGAGAATTTAGGAAAGAGAGATGATGAATGAGACAATCTAGAAGCTAGGGCTTTGGAGTAGCGATTATAGAGGGATGACTTGAATTTACTTTCAGATATGAGTATGAAATGATATCAGAGTGCGCTTTCTCAGACCCTTGGGCAAGAACACACCCACAATAAATGGTAGCCAAACTGTGTGCCGAGTGAAAACAAACGTTTGTTAAGGAGTAATTTTTTAAACCAACTCAAAGGCCTGATAGATTAAGATGTGAAATTTCTATTTATTCGCATCAGTCCAAACATGAAAACAGCTGAGTTCAGTAGTCGTTATATTAAATGGAAAGATGTGATTACTGCAATCCACAAGGTATACACATGTAAATCATATGACGTTCCGATTTAACCTTTGTGCACCTGGCATTCAGGAGCCGGTTCGAACTTTAACCCTTGGTTAGGCCAAATTTCAAAGAGCAATTTCTTCACCAAGAAATATGTTTCCGGTTCTTATAAAATACTGTTCAAACTTTCCGTAGAAACGCAGATCAGTCTGTGAGGTAGTAAACGCAAACATGGGTTAAATATTTAACTCTGGGTTAATGCTAATCGGCTTTCGAACAACTGGGCCCAGCGGACTGTTATTTAAGAACAAAATTTTAAAATGCCCAACTTTTTGAATAAGTTTATAAAAGCTTGCATTGTGACCACATCATTTCTATTTCTTAAACAGTTTTTGGTGTCTCTTAAAGCGGTTTTTGGAGTTACTTTTTTCCCTAAATGAAATGTTGAAAATTTTGACATAATTGGAAACGTCTGGTTTTTTAAAAATTCAGTTATACTTCAAAAAAGCTGTAACAAATTATTATGGCTGTCAAGTATGGCGTTTACAAATATTCTCGAGGTCAAACGGGCTTCAGCTAAATTCAGGAGAAGTACTAGATTGTTTTTTAATATGACATGTTTTTATGCGTGGAGCGTATTTACGTTTTTGTTTGGCGATTTGCCGTAATATAGTCGGTTTTTAAATACACACAATGTTAGACGTTTGAATGATGTGGATGTAGAAGCTATTAATCTTGGAACATAATGTTGCAATGCTCTCCAAAACGTTTTGGAAAAAGTCACGCATGGAATCTGTGTATTTCAGAAAGGTTAAAGAAGACAATGTGTTTCTTATCGTGAAAAAAGGCTCCATCATATGCCGTAGTTCAGTAAAAGGTCGCCAGTCGTGTTTTTAATGACAACACAGCATGTCAACTGTTAGTACACTCTTTTTATCCTTTTTGCTCAACTACATTTTTAAAATATAAGTTAAAACGAAAAACTTCTGAAGTTTAAAATTTTGGGAAAGACTGATGTTAAATGCAGCAAACACTTCCACTCTTCAAGACAAAAAACGGATTGGCCGTTACATGGGTTTTCGACAACTGTTTCAGTAGTTACGATATTGTTCAGTGAAAATTTGAACTTCTAAAGTTTTTGAAATATTAAACAGAAAAAACGAATTTATGCGTCGAAAACTGGTTCAAAATTTACGATATTTTTGTGTTTTGAAAGATTGTCTTTACGTGACAAGCATATCTTTAGCTGTTGTGTTTGTTTTTTGATAATTTTAAAACGAGGAAAAGCTATCAGTGGACTAAAAAAACCGAATGTATGAGTACATGTGTTGCGTGGGCGAAATCGTTATGATGATATCAACTAGCAATGAATTCATGTATTGCCGAAGCTGGGGTAGTTATCAAATTTGAGGTTCTTGCGCATCAAAATCTGTGATTAAGACTGAATACTCGTGTTTCCCAACCGCTATTTGATTGAGTCAACTCTAGCTTAACAAATTTGTGACGCAGTCCTTTTAAGAGTATTTCAATTTTAAGAAAACTTATTGCTGTGTAGGTGAAACTGTGCTGGATTTAACTTTAAAGTGCGATCAGTACGTCGTCAGAAATAGCTTTGGTGTCTTGTAAGCAATCACTTTGTTTGCATTTGTTGATAAGATAAATTTGTCTGGATATAAACAAAGCAGTGAAATATTGAAAACAAATCGAAGTCAAAAGTCTATAGAATTTCTTAAAAATAAGTCTCAATTTACCTTGATGATATGATAAGTTAAACTTTACCAATTTTATAAGTTCAAACAGTATATGATATATGTCTGTTATTTTTTCTCGTCTTTTCTGCGAGGTTAGCGCAGTCGGTAAGAACCAGAAGGTCCCGGGTTCAATCCCCGGCCTGGTCGAGGGTTGAACTTTGTGCGACCTTCTTTCGCCACACCGTCC
>JANRMR010177282.1:0-12136 GCA_025434825.1 Bergia sp. 'catenularis' | reverse complement strand
TCCAGACTTGATTAGTTCCTATGCTACTTCTGGAGTCCCAGCACTCATGCCTTTATATTTATCTTTTGTTAAATATTGATATTTTGTAACACAGAGTGCAAATAAAGAATTGTTGTTGTAAAGCAGCCGAAAACATTAAATTGAACTCCTGGCACTTACAGTGATAAACCTTCCACAATTGTACATGCTGACAAAATTGTAACTCAAGCAAGTCATCTTATGACGTCATGAACCGAACGGGACAGTGGTGACTAGTTTTTGGCCAAAAGCCTGAGAATGCAACTTTGACGCCAATTTTGAAACTCGAAACATGTTCAAATCTTGTTTTCTTTGGTAGAAATGGTGAAATCACACCTTTTTCTTGTAGAAAATGTAAAATTTAGCAATTAGTCAAGTTGATGGTGCTTGCACTTTAAATTCAAGGACTTTCCAGGATTCTCAAGGACCATGGGAACCCTGTCCTATTGTTAAGCAAGTGATTTACAATATTACCTGCATAGCCATCAGTACAGTGACAGTAGTATTGTGCAATGCCATCAGTGCATGTTCCACCATGAAGACAAGGACTGGAAGAACACTCATTGATGTTTGTATCACAAGTCTGTCCAGTGAAACCAGGCTGACATCTGCAACTGAAGGAATTCATCCCATCTTGGCAAATCCCACTGTTCTTGCAAACATCTGGTGTACAATCATTTGTATTACTTTGACATCTTTCACCTGTTTCAAAGAAAATAAGATATGTTCACTTAACCAGGATAAGTCCTATAGGAAACACCAGTTAACATCACATTTATGTTATAGTCAAACTCTGCTTTAACTGAAAGCAGCCTCAAAAGGATAAGTTTTTCATCTTTCTGCTTTTAATATCTTAATTTCTGGCAAACGTGCAGACTCCACACTGTTGTTGCCATTACTTACCATAGGTCCCCACAGGGCATTTACAGGTATATCCATTAGTCTTATCCTCACAAGTTCCCCCATTATAGCATGGTGAACTTGCACATTCGTTAACATCTATCTCACAATTCTTTCCAATAAATCCTGACTGACAGGTGCAGCTGTAGTCATTTGCTCCATCAACACACTGTCCACCATTTCTGCAAGGCAGTCCTTCACAATCATCTTTGTTAATTTTACAACTTTTCCCCTCAAACCCCAATGGGCAGACACATTTATAGTCCATAAGCAAATCCTGGCATGTACCATTGTTTTGACAAGGATTTCCAGCACAATCATCAATATTCTTCTCACAGTTGACTCCAGTGTAACCTGCTTTACACCTGCATCTATAAGAATTTATCTCGTCAACACACTGACCCGCATTCTTGCATGGACTGCTTTCACATTCATTGATTTGTTTATCACACTTAACCCCTTCATATCCTGGGTAACAGATGCACATAAATTTATTGGGATAATCCAGACAGCTTCCTTTTGCACACGGATTTGATGCACATTCGTCAATATTTTGGTCGCATCTTGGACCTATGATGAAAAGTAGAATTTGTTTGAGTTTAATATAACAAAGCAAAACGTCAAGGCTTTTAATGTACATATATATATAAGCATATCTTGGCAATGTGTTATAAACTTGGAACAATTAATTACATATTGTGGGACTGAAGACTTGTCACTAAAAATCAAAGCCCCACTTACCAGTGTATCCACTCACACAGTCGCACTTATATCCACCTGGAATATCCACGCAAGTGCTACCATGGTAACAGGGGGAAGGACCATCACAATCAATAATATCTATGGTACAGTCTGCACCTGTGTAGCCAGGTGGGCAAACACACTCTGCTTTACCAAATGGACCTGTGATGCATCTGGATGATCCTTTGCAAGTATTATTGTAATGACATTCATTGTCAAACTGACATATCAGACCTGAAGAAAAACAAAAAAAAGGCCATCACAAAATGACAGGGTTGCCACAGATCAGAATAAAACAATTCTTTGACTCTTTCCTGGCCAACACCAAATTTTAACAGGCCTCTGTGACAGTTTTGGTCAGTTTCATGTTTTTCAGATTTATGTGAAGATGTTCAATATACAATCAATAATGAGAGCTTGTTCTAGCCTAAAATAATAGCAATTTCCCTGACTTTAAGGAGGAATTAAGATTTTCCCTTCACCCAATGCAAAATCCCCTGACATGTTCCTGAACCTACAAAAAATTCTTTTTTGAACAATAATCATGGGAAATCTGAATGAAAATCACAACATTCAACTCATCAAACCTCAAATGGCTATCAATTTTTTGCACATACAAACAAGAACATTTTCCAATCTCATCAACACTTGAACAACATATTTATTTCTGGGTTTATTTTCATTAACACAAACTCTAGTACCTAATTTAGCCTTACCAGTTTTTTCTGGTGGACAGATACACTGGTATGTCCCAACAAGGTCTTTACATGTTCCATTGTGCTGACATCTTGGAAGGCCATCTTCTCGCTTACAATCGTCAAAATTTTGTGAACAGTCATAACCTTCCCACCCATGTACACAGCGACACATATAGCCTCCAAAGTGATTTGTACATGTTCCACCATTCAAACAGGGTTGTACCAGAGTAGTACATTCATCCACATCAGTCTCGCATCTATCACCAGTGAAGTTTGATGGGCAACTACAAATAAACGTCAAAAAATATAAACTCCATTATTCAACACAATTGTCAAAGATCTCTGACCAAATTTAATAACTAATACTACTAAGCACAAGAATTAAAAACATCCAAACAACAGAACCAGTCCACTATTTATAGCAGCACTAGTTGACCAAGATATTTTCACTCAGTAGGGAACAATTTTTATTAGGAAGTACTTTGAAAATACGAAAGCATTTTGGTGGCAAAACATGTTTAGGAAATAAGACAGAGACAGAAACAAGAGGAGCTTGATGAAGTTAACATAATTTGTTCCTATATCATTAAATTTAAATAAAAAAAGGCAGAAAAAGAATTTGTTGTTAGACTTACTCCCTGAAAACAATTAGGATGAAAAGAATGTATCCTTGCCCTATTTTCCTCCATTGTCATCACCAAAGCTATGAAGCATACTTCAGTTCAGTGGTTCACTGACTCTAAATTAAATTATACAATAGCTCCTGGAATCCAGTCATTACTGCCAACACAAAGACAAGCATAAAGAATATAAAACACAGCAAGGTTCTAAACTGTGAGCACATGCTTGTGTTGAGTTTAAAAAGGTAAAAGATGTTGACCATACTGCCACTCCACTGACTGAAGGGTGGAAATGGTGATTAATGAAAATAAGCTTGTAAATACAAGCAGGTACAAGCACACTTCACTTGTGCAAAATCAGAACACACAATTCTTTATAATTTAACCCACAAATGTAATGTACAATGATTCACATCCAATCTAGCATTGCCTATGTGTTTGGAAAGAATCACTGCAGTTAAGCTGAGGAAGAAGTTGCACAAAAGAATTCTTTCATACAATGGCTGTGTGCAGCACACATACACTATAGGCTGACTCCAAGGATATATTCGATTTGAACCCCCCATTGTTCTATTACCATAAGGCATTATGAACTATTGAGAAGGACAAAACCAAATAAAAGTCACAACCGGTGTTTTGAGTCTCACAACTATCAAATCACAGAAACATAAACATAAGAACCAGTTTTAAGAAACTCTGCAATCATTTTAAACTTTTTTATTCAAAATTGATTTTTGACTGAAACAAAAAAACAGAATAATCTTTAAATCAATCAGATATACTTAGTGTAAATTTTTTAAAGTTTGTGCATTATTTTATTAACTTTTCTGTTAATTGATGCTCTAGTAGTAATTTAAAATCTCAACTATTTAGCAAAATGCTTTCATTTTTAATCAATTTTCGTTTTAACTGTCATTTTCAATCATGCTGAAATCTAACACAAACATTAAATGAAAGGTGTTATGCCCTTTATTACAAACACAGTGCTCATGTACAAACGTCTTCACATTTTCACTTTGTTTTTTAAAAGATTTTATTTATAAATAATAAAAAACACAACTTTGTTTTTTGCTTAGAAATAGTGGGAAAATGCTTCAAAAAAATCGAAATCCATGTAACTAATATGAAGAGGACTTCGCTTATACTAAAAAAAGTAAAAAATATCGAGTTGTTAGGTCACTTGCCAATAAATGTTATATCGTCTGAAGAGTGGATTTGAATGACAACAATTTTCAATTTTGGAACGAAAGCCGTAACTCCTAAAAAACGGACATGAACACGCTATCCGAGTGCATGTCCAGCTAAATTAATAAAGGGATTTTCCCTGGAATGTCTACAAAAAAACCGGAATAAAACACAATTGCCGGCATGAATAACAAGGGTTTTTTCAAAGAACATGCACTCTACTTGTTGTGTATTTCGTTCAGACCAGGAAAAGGTCCGACAGAAGCGTTTGGAATTTATTTTTTTTCAACATCAACTTTTCTTTTTTATGCACCTTATAAATAAATACAATATAAGTCAATATAAAAGAAGCTTTCGCATTGTAAATCATGTGGTTCTTTTTGTGTTTACGCTGTAACTGATTTACACATTCTGAAAACTCCATAATTAATATAGGAACATTGTGGAAAAGAAAAACATAAATTCAAAAGTTTCTTCACTTTCTTTAATTCTGTGAAATTTTCGCCGCTTCTTTTAAAATTATTTTATACATGAGACAGCGTTTGTGCGCACTAGAATGTGTTCCCATGTTGTTGAACCATTGTCAAAATGCACATGGCAGTTAAAAAACAATTGAAGTTTGACAATTAACACATTAAATCACCTGAATCTGAATAGAGCAGTTTCTATTCAACGCCACAGGAAATTCATGCTGGCAAAAGTTAATAAGAAAATATAATTAACCGACCACTGAGGGGTTCTGACTTCTCTGGAGGTGAATAACCACAGTTGTGATATCTTGTGTGCAACATTGTTGAAGATGGATCTCATTCTTTGGCAAAATTCAGTTAAAATCAACAAAGAAAGGCAGCGCTTAACTTAAAATATTTTGGCTTTTGAAATCTTGGTAATTACGCTCTACACTTGGTCACATAATCGAGCAAGCAAAAACTAACAAAAAGAACACGGCACAGCAGCAATCTCGATTAAAACCTGGAACGTAATCACTGGGCTCGTGAGCGATCGTGCCAAATGGCGCGCCTCTCCGACAAAGGCACTCGAAGCTTTTCGAGTCCGTGTTGACAATATTTCACCATATATAAAGTCCGATATACAGAAAGTTCGAACAGCTTCATTCCTTTCCAAATTTCTTGGCAGAAACTAAACAAATGAAGAAGTAAGGTATATAACTGATTGCACGGAATTTATTTGTATAATTACTGCAAAGTTTTTTGCTCTACTCATTTTAGTACATTCGTATGTCGCAGAAACGCTAAAGAAGGGAATATGGCGTCAAATCCGATATTTCTGAATAACACACAGAACTCGGAGTGGGGTTAAAATGGCTGTTGTACACACAAAGAAGAGTTTGAGAGATAAACGCACTAACAGTGCCAGCAACGCAAATAAACACAAAATAATCGCCATGAACATGATTTGGGTATTGTAATCGATTCAGTGACAGTTTCTTGTGTAATTTAGCTTCATTACTTTCTTCACTTGATGAATGAACTAAATGAAACTTTGGACAGGCTGGCTTTATGTTTGTTAGACGACATGGCCCAGCCCTGGCACCCGTCAGCCTCACATTCGTAAATTTAGACTTATCGGAAACAAGGATGATGAAAATCGAAAGAAACCTTTAAAACTGGCTTCGCTTTGAGCGCAAACGAAGTCAATTCCTTCAGCGCCGAGTTCAAACCGCACAACTGCATTCCACAGACGCAACAGCCTGTGTAAATAGAGATCGTTGAACAAACCCAAATAGCTTGCCGCCTGTATATTTTGTGGTAATATTCTGAGCCAATTTCTCCTTTTCCACTTTTACTATCAAGACTTGGTCATGTAAACTATTCAAAAAATGTAAACACTAACCTTGGTTAGTGGTTAAGTGAGTTCATATTCCCCCAAACACTGATATCTCGAAATACGTTTTTTGGTCGTCACTGAAGCTTGTCGTTTTTTAAAGGATTGACTCGTGCGCCCATTTGTTCTCGAAAGGCCTTCAACTATTGTTGTTAACATAAATGTTATTGTGCTCAAGTAATAGATTTTTCGCACAGATCTAATTTTGAACCGTATCTATAGAAGTTTATTCGAAAGGTAATCCCATAGCGAACTTATTTACAAGCGCGCATTACTCAATTCTTGAACTTGTCCACATCGGATAGCTTGCTGAGTGGCAGTTACCTCTGTCAACAGGCCATCCCTATTTTGAAGGGCAAAGTTTCCAGAGCGCGCATGATATAATTACGTCTGTAAGAACTTGTCTCATAAGTCGTATAACAACGCAAAAGACACCAGAGTTTTCGTTAATGAGCTCCATCAAAGCCGAAGGTGCTAAAAAGCTGCTAGAAGCGCACGAAATGCAGGGCAAACTGCCCTTGGATCCTTCGCACTGATTGTTGCATAGAATCCTACTGTGGCTACGATTAAAAATTGGATCTCTTATAAATGCTTTATTTGTCATAAAATAAACATTTTCAATTTGTTATTCAGCACGATTTCACGATGAATAGAAACATCTGTGCTCGCCTTAATAATTTATGTGTTGTTTGGGTTTGCCATTTCTTTCGGGGTCGAGGTTTCTATACATAATGTGCCAATCTGAAGTCCGCCGTAAAGCAAGATTGTAGACCGAAATACAGTCTTAACCGCAGGCGATTAGATATTATCCAGGCAATGACGTTGAACATCAGAAGTTTTCAATCGTGCCAGAGGATGGCACATCCGCACGCACTGTAGAAAATACCAACAAAATATCCTTTCAAAATCCGTTTACTTGTTCTCCCCTTGCTAACTACTTCAAAATTTGGCTTTCATATTAAAGAGATGAAAAATCACAAAAAATACGTCCAGTACCGATCCTTTTCCGAAGGCCAAAAACGTCAACTTTTAACCAAGAACCTAGACGATAAACTTACCCATTCAATACTCGAGAACATTAAAACTGTTGAAGGATAAATCATCTTCAACTATGAAGTAAGATAAGCCCGAAAAGAGATTAAAAAAGACATTCTTGTGTTCACATTGAGCAAATACTGCGCTGTCAACCCAAATCATTCATCTGCAGAGACACGCACGCCAAGATTTCCCTTCAGTGCTCACGTGCTCTGAAGCAAGGAATTACAACCTAAATATCATACTCTTGTTCAAAATATTCAAACACAAAAGAAAGAGTACCTGCAATTTGCTCTTCCGTTAATGATTTTACAGACTCCTCCGTTCTGACACCATCCCGACGTACACGTGGAAGCTGGTGAGAGACAAACAAAAGCAAGTTAGGTGAGTAAAAGCCAGGTGGAAATTGAACAATACTCATCAATGATACAATCCAAAAAGGGACAGCTGTTTGACACGGAATTTGGTGTCGAAAAGGGCCATCCAAATGTGAGAATCTTGTGGTAAACAGGCCGTGATTTCCGCTGCCTTCAATTCACAAAATCATGAATTCCGAAGGAGGAACGGCATCTCAGGCTCGCCGTCACTTGCTGGGGTTGTTAATGAACGTTAACTAACTCCGTGAAGTTTGTAGTTAAGGAAATAAAATCAGAGTTTAAAAACCATCTGAACTCCCAACTTATCCCGCATATGTTGTTAAGCACACTTATCTCACGGATGTGTATAGTACAGTACCGCAGTCTCGAAGCCTTCGTAAATTTAATCGTAAATAACTCAAGCAAGCAACAAACATCAATGGTCCCTCTCAACGGGCGTCTCATGGTTTCGCGGTCAATCTTGTTCATATTGCCCACAGTCAACAGTTAGGCGGGCGCAAGATCGACAAACCACTGCGATCTTGTAATAAGGCAGTACATTCCTCTGTGACAGCCTTACTGCGAGCTGCTACCGTTAAAGTCCGTTACACGCACTCACTGATAGCATGTGTATGAAGAGGATGCTTGTCGGTTGAGCGTATAAGTGATCGGGTAAACGCACTTGTACTTTGGAAGCAACTTTGGCCAACTTACCAACAGAAGTCAGTGGAGGAATGACGACAGAAAGGAAAATGAAAAGAATGAGCCGCTTCATTCTAAGCCTGATCTTCAATTCCCTCATGTTTAGATCACCTTTTGAACATTTTAGAGCAGAACTGTGAAAAGCACAGTATTCCTCATCCAGCCTCAACGATAGAGTTTCACTTTACTCTGATTTGTCTCATTTGCATCCGTCGCGTCAAACACATTTGTGTGTTCACGCACAGCCAATCAGCGCGGCGCAAGCTTCAAACTTGACTGACATTGCAGCATGCATGCTAACACTAACAGCAACAGCGACTCTGTTGGTAGTGTTGTCACGTGTGCATTGTTCCTGTTGTCGCCGCCCAATTATCACAACCCTTATTTGGTACCCCGAATGGTAATTTGGAAACAAATTGGCCCTCAAACCCGGATAAACCAATCATAAAACCTTTGCATAACAGCCAACAACAGGGCTGAAAATTTCAAAGGGCACGATTTTATTGTTGCCAAAAGTTGCTTGCAGATCAGCCGTGGCTGCCCTACGGCTTTTAGTGTACCGTTAGCAGTTGGCTTAAATCAATCAGTCAGTTTATGTGTAGGTACTCTGTTCTGTGTTTCGACCTAGATCACATCTGAGCTTGTGCTAAATATGAACTTTACTTTAATCAAAAATCCCGTAATAAAGAATAGCTACTCCGATTGGCTGCTTTGGCCTAAGCACATGCAAACACGTGCTGCACGAGGCCGCTTGAAAGTCGGAGCTGCAATCAAGTGTCAATTAAATTAATAGTAATACAGCCAGGGACAGTGTCAGGAGAAACTGCCTTTTTTTAATTTACACCGTTTGCTATTATTTACTGAGGGATGATTGCACAGACGGTCAATTCAAAGTGTCAGCTTTACGTTTTACGAAAATGATACTTGTGTTATTGTGTTCCACTCGCTTGCAGATGTCAGTCACAAGTGTGTACTTGGGTTCCCATAACAACCTCTGCAAAAGACTTGACAGTTCCGAATTTTCCCACGGTGTTTGCCGCGCGGTGAGCAAGTTCAGAAACAACCGCGAAAACATCCCAAAAGTAGCTCCATAAAGGACAACTTGCGAATGAGCTGCGCTGAGCAGAGTATGGGACATCGTTTAGATCCCCCCAAAAAGTTCTTGAACAAAACCGCCCACATCATCCTAATAAACGCACATATCGTAAATATACGATATCAATGTTCGTAACAAACTCAGCACCTAAATGCTTGAAAAGAAATAATTCTTGGAAGCATGAGAGATTAAGAGGCTGGTCAAAAATGACCCACAGGTCACCGGGTTCTACGCGGCCCCTTTTAATACAGACAACCGCCCAGGGTCAGCAAGTGAGTTTGAAATCGATTTACCGCTCATCAGAAATTACACTTGTACAATAGCAACTAGGCTGCAGTTCCCTGGCCGTTTTTAATAATTAATGGCTGTTTGCAGGCTACGGCCCGTCTCCATAGAGAAATCTTGCGCCCATTCAACGGCCCAGTTTATTTGCTTTATCATCCAATTCAAATTCAAATTACAGATAAACAAGCAAGGAATGAGTGATTTTCCCAGGCAGTTTGGCAATGAGATGGGGTATCGATACGTTTTCAGCACTTACGAACCGCGGGAGTATGGTATTACCTTGTTTACTGTTTTGGAAAAAGAGTTGAAATGTTTTCAGAAAATACTGAGTGACAATTCTATTACGTTCTGATCATTATCGGAACCATTACTGTAAACAATCTACAAAGATTCTAGCAACAAATGTAGCTGATTCGATTTTTCTCATAATATAACTTTATTTCCAGCAATTCCTCTAATTCCTCTCTGCATGTACAAGAAAAACAAATTTAGTTTTTAAATGAATTGTTTAACAATAGCCTTTTTGTTGTATTAACTGGTAACATGTGCTTTGTCAATAATTTGACACTTCTTCCTTAAATCAGAAGTCTCTTTCACAGCTTTTAAGACTTCCTATTCAAACAAAGGAAAATTCAGTTACACAAAGTGTCTTGCTCAGCTTGGGAAAAACCACCGCACCAAAATTGAGTAGGATTTCCCGAACACGAGCGGAGATTTTAACACCTTTTTAATTTAAAAATTTTTTTTTAGTTGATTTGATCAGAAGCGAATAGAAAGGACGAATTAGTTACTGACATAAACAAACAATGAAAGGACGAACAATAGAAGCACTTTCTGTGTTTCTACGAACGTAAAATAGTACAGGAAAACAAAACGATACATGAAAGACAAATCATGACGGACGAAATTGAACACATTCTGGTTCACAAAATGCTCGTACGTTATTGTAAATTTATTTTGTTTGATGCCTTGGAATGTACTTCGAGACTATTTCTATGTACAATAAAAGTGCGCAACAATATTCAGTAATCGTGGAAGAGTAAAAATTCATGTATTTTTAGCGAAAATTTAATTAAAACTGAACGAAGGGCAATGTTTTCCCCTGAAACACCAAACATGGGCAGGTGGAGATATTTCAAATCGAATACCTGCTTTTTCAACAGCTAGTTGAAACCTTCATGGTTGAAATTTGTATTCTTTTATTGTCAGTTTTTTTTTGTATTGTGGTGCTTTTTTCTGCTTTACTGTCTTGTGTCTGTGCAACGCACAAACACTCAAGAAGCTTGTTTCCATACAGTATCTTAGCAGTTTCTGGATGCTTCGTTAATAGAAATGCAATAGGCCAAAACAAACACATTGAATGTAACTAAATCTAAAATGGCGTACAAAGAAAATAATAGTTTAAATAAACTAAATGCGGATTTTTTTTTAAAAAAAGTAGCGGTTCTCCTTATTTCAATACCCTTCCCAGGATATTGGCGTTTTAAACCAGGCCGCTCGTTCATGCTACATTAGAAAGCTTATGGCTCTAGTTTGGCTTTTATTATATTGGCTCAAGCTGTTGCATTTCAACAAGACTCGCTCTTCTTTTTCTATCCGATATATTATTTCTCAAAAAATAAATATTCTGCAACCAAAAGGATTACTCGTTTGCAGCAGATTTGAATGTTTTTTGCCCAGCTAAGTGCCTGGGGGCGGCACGAGTGAGAGAGGGTGGCATAAGTGTGAGTCTTGTGTATTTCCGAATATCCTCGTGCTATTTTGTTAAACCAAGCACTGACTTGAAATAGGTGAACCATCGCAAATGAATGATTCCACCCACACAACCCATTTTGAAAGTTCATGTGACTTGATCATGTGACCTTCCACCACGTGGCGTGCAAATTGGTGTTTATGGGACAAAGAGGAAGACACACATGCTGGTTGTGAGGAGGGATGTGCCGATTGTTGTTTGGGTCTGCAAAACAAAGTGCATGAATAGAGAATGATAGAAACATACATGTTTGCCATGCGCTTCCTATTAAACCATGACAAGTGTTCCTTCGCTGCTCCATTCAAGCCAATCGGTCTAGTTCAGTGACAGTCTTTTAGTAACTTGGCTTTTTATTGTTTTCCATTTGCCTTTTGTGAGACTATTTGAAAGCACACTGTACAGTTCAACCAATTAACGAGCACACTGCACCCCAATGCCAAATGTGCAGTTGAGTTACCAAACAACCTGCTGGTTTATTGACATTGATTTTAAAAATGATTTCTCTCAGGTACAACTTACCCTTAGCTAATTCTCATGTCACTGAGTTTCTCATTTGGAATCTCTAAACCTGCTCGGGAGGCATCTCTAGACAGTGGAATACTTGTACAGTACAACAGAGGCGTCCCTTGGGGGACGTTGGTCAGTTTATAGTTTGTGAATTTTTCAAATTGGTTTGAACTACAACGTGGTTGACGAAATACTAGAAAGTGCAATTCATTTACCCCCAACTGCCCCAGCTCAAAAGAGCACGACCTTTTTTAAGCTCGTACTCTTCAATCGTTCGATTCCACAAATGCAAACTTTTTAACATCAAAATTTCACGAAACTACAAGACAAAGGCTAAGGAAACAAGTTGTTACGCAGGTAAGATTAGATATTTTTAAGACATTTTTCCAAATCCC
>JANRMR010177281.1:0-21572 GCA_025434825.1 Bergia sp. 'catenularis' | reverse complement strand
GATGATGTGAATGTTTCTTTTAAAAATATCGGAATCCCCAAACATAATTTTACTCCAAGTAAAAATAAATTACCACATGCGGTTGACATGCATGACACTAAAAATATTCATGTTGACAAACCTGTCACAAAAACTTTTAAATTAAATAACAAAAGTTTAATTAATTCCGCTCATGAAATTAATTTGGCTGTTTTGACAATTTCTGCAGCTGCTCTGGCTTGGTTTTTGTTTCGATAAAGGATCAGATTCGAACTATATGAAAATTGTGCGATCATCACAACCGAAAGCAAATGAAACGTTCTGAGATTCTTTCCCACTCGGGAGAAACTATCATCATGGCTATTTTTAACTTTCACCATTCTGTTAATATGATAGGATTTCGAACAGTACATCAACCCATCTACTATTTCGAATTTTACATCAGTCACCATCTGATTGGTTAATGGGAAAGCGTTATTTTTAATAATTAAATAGTTGACTATTTAATTATTAATTCAATCTGTCTTCTTTGCCGAAATATTAAAACAATATTTACAATTATATCTGAGCCTGCCATGTTCACACATTCCTCCGCCGCCGCAGTCTTTACAAAAGTATCTTAGTCTATTATGCTCGCATATTCCTTTTCCTCCACAGTCTTTACAAAAGTATCTTCGTTCATTATGCTTGCAGACTCCTTTTCCTCCACAATCTTTGCATAAATATAGTTGTTTATTATATATATTATATAATATATAAATATCTTCCATGGTTACAATAGTATTTCAATAATTTTTTATCAGTAAGTTCACTCTTCTGAGTCATAGTTTTTTGCTTGATCTCTGCAGATTCCTCGATTCCTAATTCTTTCATAAGTTCGGCTTTTTTCATCTTAAAAAAGCCTTTTATTCCTTTCTCTTTAGCACGAGTTTGAAAATAGTATTTCAATGATTTTGGGTCAGCAGGTTCACGCTTTTTTTGAATAGTTCTTTCTTTGGGTTCTGAAGATTCCTCAATTGCCAATTCTTTCATGAGTCCAGCTTTCTTCATCAGGTAATAACCTTTTATTCCTTTCCCTTTTGCAATAGTTTTAAGGTGTCTATAAGATTGATTTATCATTTTTATTAATTAGTTTTTTACTTTAAACCAAAAAAATTAATCTTTTATTAACGTGACTGGTCTTTCTGGACTTAATATAATCGGTAAATCTTCAAAATTATTAAGAAGAAATAATCTTGAAATCCTGTTAGACTTTAACTTCAATGATGAATTAAGATCTAATTCTTCTCTTATAAAATAATAACCTGTATGAGGGCATTTATCTACATAAATAGAATAATATTCCGTCTTAAAACAACCTTTCAAACCTGATTCTGTTAATTTCTTTTTAGTTTGGTGTATCATTGATTCACAACCTTTCGAATAAACCCATTCTCTGAGAAAATCCAAAACCTTTCTGAATTTCAACGATATCATTTTTGGCCTTTTTACACTCATAAAAGAAGAATCCTCAATCTTTATGATAAGTTGAGCTTTATTCAACGCAGTATAGCCTTTAATATGACATTCCTTTGCAATAGATTTCAATTCATTCAAAGTTTTATTTGACAATGGCGTTTGCATTGTTTTTTATATATGTCATTATTTCTTTAAACCATTTTTTAAAATATTATTAATCAAAGGTCAAGGTCAAAGGTCAAATGTCAAAGTCAAAGCCAAGGTCATGAAAAAATTTTGCGCTATCATCCGCCTTTTACTACTACTAAGATTATGAACTATATTTATTTTCCAATAAATAAACAATTTTAAAATGACTCATTCATTTATTGACCACATTTGCAGTTAAAAATTGAATTATAATGGTTTGTATTGCAAGATTTTTTAAATACATATAGTTCATAACATTACCAATCACACCGAGGCAAAATTAATGCATATTATTGAAAAACTTTCTCAGAGCCTTAACCTTGGAAACCAGTGAATTAAAATTTGGTTTCAAAAACAAGTTTGTTTGAACCAGTACCTTATCACTCATAAACTGAACTAACACCTGGAAAAACTTCATGACAAGTTTTATGGTAAGACAGACAGAATTTGTCTTTGTTTACAGCTTGTGAAAATGCACTTACAAATGGTTTTTCCACATATTGTTTTATGTGGAGTCTGCTGCCCATCTTTTAGCCATCATATCTCGAAATGAAGTCAGTCCATCGATACTTCCTACTGTTTTTATTGAATTAAAACATGTTTCGACTCAGTTAGCCTCCAAAGCAGTCGCCTCATCTCCTTTGCACAATGGCACTCTAAGAAATTGGACATCTACAAGCTTTAGCAATGTTATTATCTCATCATGCCTCCAACTGGAGCCTCCACTTTTTAATCAAAACATTCCATGTAAAAATACTATATCCAATCAAAACGTAGATAAGTAACAAAAAACATAGTACCTAACAGCTGGAAGTCGTTGCAGTAACTGGACCTGTCAAAATCCATGGGGAATACTGTATGTTTATCTTAAATTTATCACAATAGAGAGAACACTACCGTACATCTGAATGGTCCTGATTAGTTGGACACAACATAATAGCATTACTTGAGCTTGCAGACATCTAATTTCTGAGGGCCCCGCTGCACAAAGGAGATGAGGTGGCTGCTTTGAAGGTTACGAATCAGTGTCTGACCCTAATTTTACACACATAGGAGACACACAAAGTCATCAGGCTCAGCAAGTAATCACCAAAATTTAAGCTTAATGATGTTTGAATGGTTTTGTAAAACCAAGAGTTGCATGTCAAATAACTTAATCACAACTCAAACTTCTGCTTGAAATTGCTGGCTGTACTCAACTCCAGGGAAGTTTCTATGGCTATGCTAGCTGCAAAGAATTGCCAATTTCATGAAGAGATGTTTCCTTTGTTATCATGTAGTAACAACTCCTAATCCATATAAAGGTGCATATTAACTGGAGGCCAAGAAAAATAATAATTGTCTTCCCCGCACAAGTGCAATGATGCCGTTTGGTGGTGGGTTGTAAACTTTCGAAATGGACTGGGAACTAGTTAAGTACTATGGTCTTTGTTTATAGGACAATTGCTGGAAGTATTGCCCTCATTTCCTAACATTACAAATACAGACGACAAGCAAGGGTCCACTTCCTAAATTGTCTTTGAATTTGAGGGAATATTTTCGGCTCGAGTTTTTGTCCTTGTCTTCACTCCTTCAGTTGAGAATGAATTTTCTGATACATACATATATAGGGTCTATATAGGCCAAAGGAAAGACTTTGTGTGAAAAAAGGGTTAGGGGGGTTGTAATCATGAACACTTGTAACTGTTGAACAAGTTCGAGGTGAAACAATCTAAACCTAGTTTTTCCAAACTAATTGTGCTGTAAATAAAATATTCCAGACGAGCCATTGGCTTTTGCAAATTGATTATTTTGTTAGGACAATTACAAAAAGATTGTTCCATCAAATAGAGGGGTGCTTAATATATGGAGGAAAATGAAAACATTTTTACTTTCACAGAATCCTGCAACACAAAGAAAACTAATTCACACTTTTCAAACAGCTTTTGTTTTAACTGTTGAACTCCACAACTCCGCTCCTGTTAGGAATTAATGACGGCACCTAACACACTAAAAACTTGACTGAAATATCGTATTTTGCTATTTTTGGTCTTGAAGGTCTGCTAAAACCTCTCCTGATAACATCAGTAAAAGCACGAGCAAACACTTTGTCCTTAACTATCAATTAACAAACTTCAGGTGAAGTGAGAATAAAATCATATTTAGTGATGAAATAAATTGCCATAGACTAATGCCATTAATAAGAAAAATAAGTTATGTATATGGTAGTAGCATTTATTTTTAAATCTCAGAAATGGAGTTTGAGACTTGCCCGTAAAAAAGGATATGTGATCTTTTGGTAATTCACACGCAGATTTATTAGAGGTTGCATGCCCGGATCGCCTGTTTTCAGTATTACCACTGACATGTCACCAACACTTCAGCTAATATGTTTTCTAGAAAGTGAGCATTATTCAATATCAACTCTCGTGTCGTGTTTTGAACGTGGCTCAAATGATAACCTAAATATTTTTAAGAACAAGCCCTGAAACTTACAATTAATTTGTTTCTGTGGTATTGTTCCACATGACTGGCTGTGCATGGCCTACAGCATGAAACAAGTGTCGTGCCAATTGGGTTTTGATCAAACGTTGCACAGTTTTTGCCGTTTCATATTTGTTTCTATGTGTGATGCTTTATATTTAAACTTTTAGTTGTGAGGTACCGGTACTTTAGTATCTCCTATCGTATAACCCCGAAATGCAAAGCATTATGAGCATATGATGAAACAGGTTAATTGAGCATCTTAGGTTTGGTAGCCCATAATGCATTCAGAACTTCTCTTTTTCATTCACGAGTTAACCCTCAGGGTCCTTTGATTTTATTTGTGGGCCACCTGTGTGTGACAGACAATGAATGGAGCTTGCAAGAAATGAAACACAATTTGGTCTTTACAAACTTGATAATGTCGACTATGAGTGAACTGATTTGACTGAAAGTCATACTGGAGCAGAGTATATTCCCTGTTTTGGGTTGATTGTATTTTGGTTGTGGTTTTGAATTGCAAATTGTTGCAGTGGCAGTAAATCTTCTAGCTCTGATAACTGAGCTTTTAGTAAGTCGCTTTGATTTGAGGTATGCTTTAGAGCAAAAGCAATGTATGGACGATAAGGCAATTTACTTACTGAAACAGCTGAAATAAAACGGAAAAACTTCCTCGCAGGAGACGAAGTGGTGGTCAAGAAAACTCCTTGTAGAAGCATGGATCCAAGATGCACTGCAATCATGCCTTGTTTAATGTACATTTTATTTCCAGTTAATTTGTTCACGGCAAAGTCTCCCCCTGCAATAACTCATTTATTAATTGCGCATGCATGCGTGCATATGAATGAGTTAAAAATGTGAAATTTATCCGATCTAAGTTGCAGCAAGCGAGATCTATTTACTCGGTCACCAAGTTGAGGTTTTGGCTTCGTTTTTTTTCTTGTGTCGTGATTGTTCAGCGCATGTGTTGCATGAGCCTGCGTTACTAATGGCATCATATCAAGATTTCAGCATCACTTGAAAGGCAAATCAGGTTGGAAAAGTTGATGTTCTTTGGTGATTTTAATTACTCGGGCTGGAAGACGCAGAGTTTAGGTTTCGGCTCTGATTCTTTTTATTTTTTGTGTTGCAATTGTTCAGCGCATGCGTTATGCGAGGTGAGTCCGCGTTCCTAACAGAGTGGTTTGTGCATCAGATTTACAAGCAGCAGGTCCCAGGTTCGAGTCCCAGCAGGTGCATCTCGAACTTTTCTTCTTTTTTTCTCTTTCCCCTTGAAACATTCAAAGCTTTTTTCCCCCTTGTTCTTCTTTTTACTTCATTACAGAATAGTATCATATTTTGAAATAGAGGCTTCATAAGATCGCTCAATTGCATCATCGTATCATTGCACCACGAGTTCGGATGTGGAACAGGAAATCTGGGATTGATGTCCTTTGGTTGTTCTATTTCTGTTCGTTTGCCCTCGCTTCATACTATGAACTATGTCGGGACGTCTTAAAATAAACATTGCCTCGCTTTCAGAAGTTTACCATAAACAAGACATAGTAACTAGCTAGCTGGAACCGTGAACAACAAAGATCACCAGATCAAATGAAAATGGGTCTATATATATTTATGAAATTTGCAATAAATAACGTCTGTATTTGTGTAAAAATATTAGCAATAAAGTAACTCTGTAAAAATAAAAATAAATAAAGTATAAAAATAATTTTCATAATATACTTTATGTAGGCAAAAAAAAATTGCAATAAATTCATGGCAAAATTTGTTCCACCATAAAGAGAGAAACATTTACCAATAGATTTTAATATTGCAAATTTGTGTTAGTATAAAGGGGGAAACATTTAGCAATAGATTTATTGCAAAATTTGTGCCAATATATAAAAAAGAAACATTTAGTAATAGACTTATTGCAAAATTTGTGCCACTATATAAAGAGAGAAAAATTTAGCAATAAATTTCTTGCAAAATTTGTGCCACTATATAAAGAGAGACACATTTAGCAATAGATTTATTGCAAAATTTGTGTTAGTATAAAAAGGGAAACATTTAGCAATAGATTTATTGCAAAATTTATGCCACTATATCAAGAAATATTTAGCAATAGATTTATTGCAAAATTTGACACTATATAAAGAGAGAAATATTTAGCAATAAATTCATTGGAAAATTTGTTCAGTATAAAGGAAACATTTAGCAATAGATTTATTGCAACATTTGTGACACTATATAAAGAGAGAAACATTTAGCAATAGATTTATTGCAAAATTTGTGCCATTATATAAAGAGAAAAACATTAAGCAATAGATTTATTGCAAAATTTGTGACACAAAATAAAGAGAGAAACATTTCGGAATAGATTTATTGCAACATTTGTGACACCATGTAAAAAGAGAAACATTTCGCAATAGATTTAATGCAAAACTTGCGTCAGTATAAGGATAAACGGCCAGCATTCAGCAACAGATTGTTTATTGCAGTCTTTTTAACAGTATAAGGGGGAATTACCAACATTCAACATAAATTATGTTGGACACACAAAAAAAAGAGTGTATAGTTACATTATCTAGTGTGATTTCCGTATACGACAGTTCTCATGTACATCAATGTAGAATGTAGGCCTGAGGGAGGGAGGGGGAGTGCTCATCAGGAAATTTCAACTGAAGCCCTAAAAGGTACCAGTTATCAACTGGAAATGTGCTTTTATTCTTTTACATTTGCGCTGACACCTAACTGAAACTTAACAAATACAAAGCCTTATATGGAAGGTATCATACTATACATACTAGTTTCTGCTATTAAACATGGCTAAAACAATTAGACTACTCGTTCTAGGCCTAATCTGTGTCCTGAAGTTTCCCTAACGTAACGCAGTTCATGGCAACTTAAGAAATTTTGAAGCAGTTTTTGGCTTAAGAGAACGTAAAGCAATTTAACGCAATTAGAGAAAATTGTAGGGAATTCTTGGTTCAAGTTCCCCGCATAAACATTTGTTCTCATTTTCTTCTTCTGGATCAAATAGTCTGGCAAATGGGCACTTCATATCTCGCCGACTACCGACTTATTAAAAACTTGACTTAGTTTTCCATTTGTTAATTATCAACAAGCATATATATATAGACCATAACTAATTCCTATTTAACAGTTATTGGCTTCAGCCCTCATATGGTAAGAATAATTATGCATATAAAGGAAGATAACAATCTATGCTATCTGCATAGGTCTCCACATAAAACTAGTGGTGAATCACATAGTACTTTTATTGCTTGTTTTAATCATTCTTAAGACTCAATAAACTGTCAAAATCCTCGGCTATGATAGAGGACTGTTCATTATTTATACCAGAGGAGGGGTCGACAACATTCTCAAGCAGTCTAAAAAAAACCAGGTAACCCCCATCTTTTGGAAACAAAAACTGCATGATCCCCCCTCCCCCTCCCCCTCCCACGTGTGCCAACCGAAATATATTAAAATGCATTGAAAGAAGCAGGCCAAAGTACAACAGGTGATTGCACATGTGTGCAATCAAAACGCAGCAAACATTTGTTTATCAGAGCAAGAAGTTGTGCCAGATGACCCGGTCATTGATTGCCATGGAAATGGTAGTGATTTATAAAGTGACTCTGAGAGCTAAGATGTATTTTAAAACATGAATTCAATAATAGAGGAAGTAATAAAGTGAGCACTTGATACCGTTTTGTATTGGACATTTCAGTTTTCATGTGAACTATAAGCAATTTATTAAAGTATGTCAAACCATAATACGCCATACACCGGTATATTATACATTTAGGCAGTTCACCTGCCAATACATAACACTGCCAAACTTCCGAAATTTTCCTTTACCCCTCCCCCTTCCCACTATAAAAAATGTTGTACCATACCCCCTATTTTTTGCAGAACCCCTCTTGTATAACTAATAAACGGTTCCTACAATATCTGATTTCTTTTCAGGAAGATATGCTTCAAATATTAAGCAACCTTCCAAGTGGCCTATTGAATATTCTTACCCCTTAACTTGCATTGAAGAGTTAAGCAATTTGGCCTGGTAGCATTTACAGCCACCTCTCTGTGGCAAAACAATGTTGTCTCATGTTGTACGATACCAGATGTGGTTAATTTACACAAATTTTGCAATAAATCTATTGCTAAATGTTTCTCTCTTTATGTAGTGTCACAAATTTTGCAATAAATCTATTGCTAAATATTTCTCTCTTTACATAGTGTCACAAATTTTGCAATAAATCTATTGCTAAATGTTTCTCTTCTTATAATTATAGTGATTGATTATCTCAACAACAAGTTGCTCGAGGTATACAAGCTAAGCAAGAATATCTTGATAGATGAAGGCATGATTGCTTTTAGGGAACGCTTGGCATTTCGTCAATATATGCCAGCTAAATCTAGTAAGTATGGGATTAAAGTCTGGCTCGCAGTGGATGCCAAGAATGGATTCGTGCTGAATCACAAAGTATATCTTGGAAAGGAAGAAGGAATGAGTCACGAGAATGGCCTTGGTTATGATGTGGTGACCAACCTCATCAGTCCATTCTATGGCAAAAATCATCACATCTATTTCGACAACTTCTTCTCTTAACTGAAGTTGCTTCAAGATTTACTGGTTCACAAGACCTATGCTTGCTCAACTGTGCGGCCAAACCGCAAAGGACTGCCGCCATGTTGTAAACAAAAGTTGAAGAAAAGTGGCGAGATCGTTAGTGCGCAGAAAAACAACCTGGTCTTCACCAAGTGGCATGACAAATGGGATGTCAATCTACTTTCGACGAACATTGACCCAACCGAGCCACTAGTTGTGAAAGAAAGGAGAAAATGCAATGAAGAAATTACACAAGTGGAAAAACCGAAAGCCGTTGTCGAGTACAACAACCACATGGGGGGTGTTGACCATGCTGATCAGCTTCGATCGTACTATGGCATCGGTCGCAGTTCCCACAAGTGGCAAAAATATTTGTTCTGGTTCATGTTTGAGGTTCTTCTGAGCAATTTTTTATCCTCAATAAAGAAAACACTCAGCAGCAGGGACGATACACACTGTGTGATTTTCGTCTTGCATTGGCCAAGCAATTGATCGGTGGTTATTCTAGTCGCAAAGACAACAGGAAGCGCTCCCTTCAAGCGGATGCAGTTGTTCCTGCAACTGCTGAGAATTCTGCCGGCCATTATTGCACTAGGCGACAACGTAGAAAAAAGCACTGTGTACAATGTAAAAAAGAAGGGAGAAAGACGGCGAGCAGCAAAGCAAAGGAAACAATGTACAAGTGCATGCAGTGTAATCTTGCATTGTGCAAGGATCTGTGCTTCCTTCAGTTCCACATCACTTAACTCTTGAACATTGGCTCCACTTGCAAACACGTATATTTTTGCAATTTATACATTACAGAGACACCATATGAATGATTGCAGTTTATTTTAATGTTTACTGCAGTTGAAATTTGCCACTGAACTGCCACAAACATTTGATTTTTCCAAGGTACCAATGAAATTTTGCTGATGTTGATGTGATGGTGGCAAATTTGTTTGAAAGCTGTAATTTCGACTACCAATTATCTTGACTCAAAGATGTTTCATTAATGTTTTTGTGTATATTTTAATTAAATAATTAAATAACTATTTGTTCATCAATTTCTGTGTGTTTGGTTGCAGTAGCTTCTCTAGAATTCTACTGGGCATGCATGTTTTGGTTTGGAGAAGAAATTGTTACTAGGTCTCTCAATTAACCTAGGAAATGATGCTGATTTACATTTGAGCAGGGTCAGAAGGGAATGGATTAAATCCCCACTGGAAACAACACAAATTTCTTCAAAATACAACTTGTAAACACCGAAAACTTTGCTTGTAAGATTTGTTTTACTCCACATGCTCTACAAATCAAAAAGCTCCTAATATTAATGCTGATTGGCCAATAAAACACAAAATATCATTGAACTAAATGAACAGTCCTTTGTTTGTCCACCACAGTCAACATTGGCAGTCTGGTGAGATGTCAATTACAGTTGACATTGGTGGTGAAAGAGTTAGAGCCTGCTATACCACTTGATGCTAGCTTTAGCATTTTAAAAGTAATGGAGTCATAGTCAGAGGCCTTTATAGCTTTTAGTTTTCCAAGGGATGACAGGACTTCGTTACTGTTAATTGGTTGAAAGCAGAAACCACCAGGCTTGCTCACATTTGCATTCTCAATAGTTGTGGTTACACTAGAGCTTTTAGCCTCGGGGAAATAATTAGTTACCCTCGAGTATGATGATTTTTGAGTGTAACTGATTTTTGAGTTGTACCCGAGGTGAAATTTTCCTTGGATAGTTTCTATGGTTACATCAAAAAGCCAAAAGAGCTTACCCATGACAGTTCCCGAGGCAAAAAGCTTACATAACAAGAAGACCGAGCTGGCTCCACCAATCACAATATGGAAACTTAATGATCTCTGACACGTATTCTGGAAATTGTTTTGGTGGCCGCTGTTGCGCCAAGAGTCAACATGGCTTGATTTGGTGCGTTACTGTGAGTAATTCTTTTTAGTTTTTTTGCCTTTTTGTATGCAGATTATTAGTTTTCTTCATATTAACTTGCCGCTAACTCTGTTTGGTATGTTATTTTTAGGAACTCTGTTGAATATGATGAACCACATTTCCACAACGGTTATCTGTTCAACCAATTCCGAACTCGAGCGGCTGTAACAAGAATAGCTTCACGAAATCTAGTGTTTTGTCGCTGGAGATTTGGTCCAACTAGACGACAGATGTGATCAAAAGTTTGTTGAGAAACTTTAAAGTTCTCTTTCCACCAGAAGTCAAGTGCTCTGTTGTTTAAGAGGGTCTGAAACCAGTTCTGTGGTTGAGGAAAAACCCATGCCCTACGCAGTCGATGAGCAGTGAGTTGGTGCCCGTAGCGATAATGCAAATATAATGCCCTTAAGGTGTGCAAAACGATAACTGAATTCATCTTCGCCGAGCCTTTGTAAAAACAAATAGTGCAAATAGTTTGTAGTCAACCTTTGCGAGAATAGCAATAGAAAAACCGAAATAAACAGAATGAGCTCACTGTCTGTGGGAACCATGTTTAGAAAAATTTTCTCGCCGATTTTTTAATTGGCGGTGACACATAAAAAGCTTCACCACAGGTAGTCTTCTTTGTTGTAACCGCTCATAGCTGTATCACCGCGGGTAACCGTGAACCCAAGGCTAACCCAAGCCAAGGCAGTTACCCGTGGTTAGAACCCAAACTGGACTCTAGTGTAACCACAACTAATATTTGTAACACTTGGGTGGTAAATTAAGTCTTCCTCTATTAAGCTGTTTACAACTGCTCCACCAATCTCTTATTTATTCTTAAGTTGATCCAGCACTGTGAATATAATTATGTAAATTCCTTTGAAATCATTTACTTCAGTTCAGTGGGAACACACCTCAAAATTTAATGGCTTTCATTGATGCTTTTCCTACATACTGGCTCCACAGATCGAATACTCAACATGGGCAATAAATATTCAATCATAATTGTTTTTTTCATATATTTTTTTATGGTTTTTAAACGTGTTTATTTCAGTGGTTCCCAAGCCAGCAATTGCTGTGTGTTTGCTAATATGATGCAGTCCCTCTTAAAATTTTTCTTTTTGTGACACGAGGAAAAAGTAGGCACCACAAACTGCAGAGTTGCCATAGATGCGATGGCCGGCGGCTTGTTTTCAAAACTCTTGTATTGCTGTCTATTCGTTTTGATGTCAATGTGACTCAAAACAACTAGTGATTATTTTGACGAACGTTTTATGTTATCCAGTCTTATTAAAATTTAAACTATGCTGTAGTTTTATTAACAATAGTTCACACCAGATAATCTTGATACTAGCACATGTAGTTCAACTAATGTAGTCTATCGATTGATGACTACAAATCGCTACAGCGTCAGTAATATTCTGCACCTAACAGATTCCAATGTCGATGTGCATATGCCTTCCGACGTAAATTTCAATTATTACAGCACCAAGGACTTTTGCAATGACCAAGAAATTACTAATTGTCTTTCTGAAATGGCATTCTCTGTCTACGTTAAGTTGAACAGTTTGAACCCAGTGAAGGATTATTTATAAATAAATACCAGTGACTGACGATACTTTCCTCAAACTTTACGATTTTTTAAAATGAAAACCACTGACGGCTATGATTTAGCAAGAACGAGAATCTCACGCCTCACACTCACATGAAGTTGCAGGTATAGAGTTGGAAGGTCTGAAAATCTAGGACATGCTCATGCAAACACATATATCCAACCTACCTCCAAGAAAAGTGTAAACAACCAAAACGAAAAATAACTTAAGGCAGAAATACCACTTTCCTTTCGCGGTGTTCAACATTCTCATCGAAATCTTGGCTACGATGAAGCGACGCACGCCCTGCTTACCGTGATGCACTGCGAGCTAACGAGGAAGTCCAGACCAAGCTGTATGCGCATACTCGTCATACATCTGTGGTGTCTAAACTAAAATGGCCGCAGTTCTGTTGTGGGTGGTTCTAAAGCTCGTTTTTGTTTCAAAAAGTAAGTTATATCTCCACTCAGTGGAAGATCTATGTTAGTATAAACTGTCTAATAGACACATTGTTCTCGGCTTGCTGGAGCTTTGTCTTTACACGGCCCTTCATAGTCTCTAACTTTATCTAACTTTTTCTTTCCAAAATCTTTCAGCAGAGGCAGTCAGTAAATTCGAGGAAAGTCCAAAAAGTGTGGTATATGTTCCAGAAGGCCAGACTACAAGATTGCAATGGATATACACTCTTGGAAGCGATCATTCCTTCGTTGGACTCGTTTGGACTGCATTCGACCCTCCTGGATCGAGTGAACAATCTGATAGTTTTCGGTTGGCAAGCAAGAGCACAACAAAAGTCAAAATTCTCCCTCATGAAGCTACCAATCCAAAAGGTGTCAAACTGTACAAGGGTCGTGTGAATATCACAGATCAAGCGACACTAGAGATCCGCAATGTGTCACTTGATAACAGTTATGACTGTGTACTATTCTACGAGGACGACAAAGTTACTCTCTCAGTCATTTCCCCGACAGTAAGGGTAATAGCCACGGGTAAGGAATCTCAGCTTTACAGTCATTTACTCATGATTATTCGAATGCGTAGTCTTTCCAAAGAGATACGAAATTTGAATTCAATCGGAAAGTATTCGCAACAGAAAAATTTTCAGTTAATTTATAATGCAACAATTAAATGTCAGAGATGGTTCTGTCTTTCCAGAAAATATCCAAAAGATATCTTACTCCTGAAACGCATGATAGCTGATAGACAATTTCTACAAAATTCCGGCAAAAACTCGCTTGTCGCTGAAAAACTTTCTTTTTTGCACTTTAGTTGTATGCAGCAGTCTAACCTAAAATAATAAAATGAAAGAGTGTCTCTAACTGCGAATTAGTTCCTTCTGTTTCTGTGCTTTATTTGCTAATATTTCTAATTTTTATAAACAAGTATTATTCATTATTTGAGAGCATCTGCTTACTCGAATCCGATACACGCGTGCGTTTCGATACTTAATTATGTTCCTCCCAATCTTCACATTTTGGACATATCAGTTGTTTTAATTAAAACGATAAGTAAATTTGGCTGAAATATATTAATGTACCAATATATTTTCACCTAAAGAAAATTTGACCGCAAACTTTGTGCTTCAAGGGCTCCAAACAACAAAACTGGGGGTGCAGCTTCGAAAACCGAAGCTCCTAAAGAGCTGGAAAAATATTGTATTTGTCGTATAAAACACAAGCAGTAGAAAGAACGTCAAACTTTTAAAAACTGTACAAACAACAGCAAACTAGGGAAAACTGTAAAACCGTAACTGAAAATGTCCGACCACAATTTGGAGGCGAGTACGAAATTTTATGATCGCATTCGAGTAAATTTACTCCGTTCGATAAACTTTGAGCAAAACTACATTTCCACCAAACTTTCCAATGCATGACAGCTGGAAGGCCAAAACTCAGTTTTGAGATAGACACCACTGAAGTTCAAGTTTTGATCCAGTGAAACTTACGTGATCATTTCTTCCTTGCAAGAAAAAAGAGCTAACGAAAATTTGTTACTGCATTCGATTAATGACTGTATAGAGAATCACATTATCTCAACCAATAGAAAATTTCCAGTAACCAGGAATGTGCCTAAAGGATATTCTACTATAATGAAACCGTTGCAGTCTCTTTTTTTACTCCCTTCCTGTGATCCTCACACCTCACTTTGGCACTGGATTTTTATGGTTGTCTGGTTGTCTCAGACAACTGGAATCTGTGTGGGACGACCAAGCAATATGGTTTAGTAAAACCATGCTCTTGACACAAGTGTTCAATAGGAGAAATATTTTCAGCAGAAATAATATGTTCTCTCAGTATCAGGCCAGCACACTTGAAATATTGTATCTTTAGCAAGACAATTTTGTAAATGCAAATGCATGACAAAACAGACACAAGGTCACATCCTTGTCAATTTCTCTCTGGATTCACCTGAATGAACAAAGCAATATGTATGAAAAAACATAGTATTTAAAATTTTTCATAGACATTGTTTCTCAGTTTGCTTTTTAAATTGTCTGAACTAAAAAACTGAATTTCAAAAACTTTGCATTGATCATGCCGACACCTGTTACAATCTGTTGAAACTTCATAGCTGTATCTTTGCCTTGATTTACTTACTTTCATTGTTGGCCTGTGGGTGTTTCGGACAATTTTTGGTTTTCTTCTGACGGACCATAAAATTTTGCAAAAAATATCCATGCTATGGAAAATTAAATTGGTCTGGCCTGGAGACCTCACCCAGAGTTCTTCAGAGTTCTTCAGATCAACATATGTTCATTCACTTTTTTCTTGATTTTGTATGAAACAATGCAGCTTGCAATAAAACAATAGATTATTATGTCTACTATAGCAAATTAAAGACTAGAAAACACTCATTGTGGTTGTTTGACTCATTTTGCGTGGAATGACCTCAACTTGTGTGGGACGACCACAAAACAAGCCCTTGGTTGCCCCATGTACAACCAAAAATTTTCCTTAAAATCGAGCCCTGGATAAGAATATGAGAGCCCTCAAATGAACTTCATTTTGTTTAATTTTTGTTTTGTTCTTTTCTTTGTTTTTATTTACTCCTGCTCATCTTGACCAGCTTTTGCTATCTGCAAGCAGTGCTTATAGAAATGTACTTAACACATAATAAAAAAATTGAGTTGAGATTTATTGAAATTAATTTTTGCTACATTGACTAAATGTAGCCTAACACAACATTTTCATGCTTGAAGCCTAAGCAGAGAAATAAAACAATTATATTTTAATTTATAGTCCTAAAACTGATGAAAGTGTGATATTCAGTCCCTCCCCAGATAATGAAAAGCAGTTTCTCATCTCCACTGGATGTTATTGAAGGTAATGATATCACTGTCAACTGTTCAGCATCTGGTAAGCCTACACCAAATGTCACATGGACAAACTTACCTGGTAATTTGAAACTCAGCCAATCCATTTCAAGTGCTCTGTTGGTGATCAAGAACATCAAGAGGGACACCAATAAAGATTACACCTGCTCTGCATATAGTCTTGGAAACATTGCATCAGAGATTCTACAGCTTAATGTGTTGTGTGAGTACAGCTATAATTGATTTTTTGTTATTTTGTCTACATTTATAAATAAGTGTCCATTTATCATAAACATGTAAATTGAACAATCTGCATTTAAGGAAAAGCCCATGCCTTTTCCCCCCTTCCCCCAGCCAGTGCTGTTTTACATGTATAAGATTATGAACAAAAAGAACCCAATGCTGGTTGGGGGTGTGGGGGTCAATTTTCTAATGGAGGTGTCCAAAGACATTTGGCTGGGATTGTAGCTTCTAATGCAATCTGGACATTGAGACAACAACTCGACAATGCATCTATGGGCAACGCACTCAACATTTGGCAGTAACAGTTGCTAATTTCTCAACTTTCACAGGCAGTTGGCAAGACACACTTGCATTGCCTATGTGAATCTTAATTTTTAGTGAAAGCTAATTTTAAAAAGTCCAATTCAAACAAAGACCTGAGAAAATTCTCCAGTTTTGAAAATGTAAAATTAATAGAGACCATGTAGCGCTTTTATTGCAAATTAAAGTATGTCATCCCAGCCAATACGCAATCAGAAGGCGCATTTAAGAATAATATATCTACTTTGTTTCATAATATTGTTTAAAATCTCCTTTTCATCTCCTCTCTCTGATTCACTAGTGGACCTTTCATTATCAGAACTAGAACCACATTCTGGTTCAAACTAGTAAGGCTCCATTTCAAAATAAAAAAGACAGAACTGAACCTGAAGTTTATGAAGAACAGAGAGTTCTTGAAAAGACAGTAGGCACTTAAGCAAGTCCATGCATGTGACATTGAGGCAAGCTTTGATGCTGGTCTCCGCATCCTAACATTTCAAACTTCTAAGGGCTGGTTGGTAGAAATGAACACAAATAGGAGAAAACTTTGTTGAATTTCATAAACAAGAACTTCAGTGCTTCATTTTAATGTAATATGTTGCTGAGAGCCAGGGGTCCGTTTAAGCATTTCTAAATCCTTTTAAAACTGGCTTATGTTTTGTAAAAAAATATACCGCAAGAAATATTTTGAATAGTATCAATTATGATACTAAACATGGAAAACTCCATTGGGTTGGCAGCCTTCCCTTTGGAGTTACAAGATTTTATGGAAAACAAGCAAAAACTGAAACTTCAAAATATTAATGAAAAGACTTGCAATCTGTTAAAAATAGATACTGGCACTGACAACAATTATTTATGAAACAAAAGCTTCAAGTGGTTGTTATTACTCAAGATATCCCAACTGCAAACATTAGCCTAATTTTAGGATTTCCCAGCCTAAATCAGGTTGGCTGGACATTGCATTAGACTAGTGTTTTAATTATTTGTTTTTGCAATGAAAGCTCTATTGATCCATACATGAGACATGACACTGAAATCACTATAAATGTTTCTTTTTCTCTTTACTGCTGGAGTCGAGTATGAGGAGATTAAATTGGGCATTAACTTTAGTAATGTATTCTTTGAGCAAAAAATTTCCTCAGTATGACTCAAAATTAAACAGTCTATACCTGTACATGTATGTATTTGGTAGTAGTTTTTAACAGGGATAGAAATTGGATTTTGTTTTCACTGGACATCTGGACTAGTAATCACTGTATCTCAAATCTTTTTTATCTAGTTTTTACAACTGAAACTCACACCTACATGTAGCTGGGTGATTGAGTGATAACAGAAACAAACATTGAAAACACAAGTATACAGTGACAAAGTGATTTCAAATTACACCCATGTATTATATAATCTCTCCAGAAGTTGACCTTTGTCAGCAATGCAGCAATGCCAGCACAAACCAGCAGTAAAGCTCTACTCTGTGAATAAAAGACACCATTGGATGTTTGAACAATAGCAGTTACAATAACAGACGCATTTTAACAATACATTATTGTATGTTTGTCTACGGATGGTTAGGTTTAATGGTAAGGTTGGGGCTATTTATATTGTCTCTTTATCCAATAACATCTTTCGTTCTCAGAGTAGAAGGAAACTGGAAATAACGGCCAGTTAACGGACAATGTCCGGCCAGAACGGCGATTTGTCCAGACAAAACCTTCCATTGACGGTTATGTTGACCAGTCACCCTATCATATATTTTAATACACATAAAAGTAAAATCAACTGGATATCACTGTAATTTTGCAGAAAAATAATAATTTTGACACCAATTAATGCACATCCAACAGTTGACTAAGTGTCAAATGGATTATGCCATAACCCGCACTAGCGTTCGCCTTGTCAAACTTTTTTCGTTTTCTTGGTCCCAGTCCCTTAGCAGTTATGAGAGAAACATCGAACCCTGGATGTGGATGCACGTGATTGTCGATCGCGAAGAGAAAACACTCGTCTAAACACTCTTAACTCAGTATCCTTCGACAAAAACAAACGACCAAATATCTTATTAATACTCTGGTACAGGTCGTGAAGGGATTAATTTGACCACTTCTTGATTCCTAAGAATCTTTATTTGAAACATCAGGATCAGAAAAAAAAACTTTGCTTTGATAAAGATTTAGTTGTCTGAACTAAATTGTTTCAACCCGCTTGTTGTCACTGTATGTTTAACTGAGGCAACACAATGGGATATTGCACTCCAGTTCATCAGTTGATAGTCAGTAACACCAAGAATACAGACCTTAAATACCGTTACGATCATCCTGAAGATGGTAAGGAATGTTGAGATTTGTTGTCATCGTATGTAATGATCATCCTTAAGCCGGCAAAAGAAGTGTACAAATCAAATTCGACCGCAGCGTTCTGGCCTTTTTGCAAAAAAGGCAGTTAGTCAATGTTGCACTGTTAATAATTGACTGCTAAAAGGGGGAAGGTGGTATATTGTTTAGAATTGAGCGGAAAGTTAGACGTTACATTTGTCCGGGCAGAAGCGAGGCATGACCGAGCTGAAATGAATATAGTCGAACACCTTGACCGGTGAACTTTCGAAAATTATTTCGAGGCCTGCAAACATATTTACAATTTATTGGTAGTTGACAATATTTTACTAGATACTTGGCCTAGTTTGAAGACAAGTTTACGAGTGTGCAGACTAGCAGACTATGGCGAATTTCGAACCCTGTTGTAAGCTCAATTGTGATTAAATATTTGAACTTTTTGTTATATTTTGTTAATGGCATGTTTTGTCCAGAACTGAAATGATTTTGGTATATTATAGTATGTAATGTTACCTGTGGCCCATACATCACTAGAAAATTCATTTGATTTTATAAGGACCAAATGTGGGAGTTAGCAACTATACAAAAACAAAATCCACTTTTATTTGGTACTGTACAATGTACCTGGAAAACAAAATTTTGTTATTACTAGTATATACAGATCTATCAGCTACATGTAGCATATCTCACATTGGCCCAGCTTTAGTTAAACTCATTCAGCTGGAATTGATCCAATAAACAACCACCCTCTAATAAACACCTTATCTAATTATTGCCCCAACCAAAGTGCAATTTCGTGGTAACTGCCCTTTCTATTAAATGCCCGATATTTAATACAGTACCATGCAGAGGTAACATACCATGACCCGCAGGCCACGGGTGGTGGGTGACCCAAGGGTCATTTTTCGTTAATGAGATAGCCAAAGAAGCCTGTCTCGCAGTGGGTCACCCAAGGGTCGAGCGGGTGGTGGGTGACCCAAGGGTCATTTTTCGTTAATGAGATAGCCAAAGAAGCCTGTCTCGCAGTGGGTCACCCAAGGGTCGAGCGGGTAACAAAAATGTACAGATCTGCTTTTCAATTCTCACATCTGCTTTGGTTTATAGGCATGCACAGATTTTGTAAAAATGTGTAAACCAGTGTAAACACGCCATGTTTGGACATTCATTTGGCTTTTGATAAACAGTTAAGCTAGTTCTGACTTGTGTTTTGTATCGTTGACACTTTGCGGCTTCTGGTTTTATTGTTATTCTGCAAGTAAGTTCATGTTGGAGCCGATCATTTTATCATGACAACTTGCAGTTACTGATACCTCAAAATATAAATAGCTTTGTCTTTTCTTGGAAAAGCGAAATGCGTGCATTTGGCATTGAAACAAAACTTACTCGAACATATATGGCAACCAACTATTTTGTTGCTTGTTCTTGTTGGCACTAGTACTTCATCTTACATGCCTTCTGCAACACCACAGTCATATTTAAGATGTTCTGTTGTTTGGATTTTGGATTCATTTGCTTTAATGTGTGAAAATAGATCAACCACTTTCAGAAAATTCATCAACAAGAAATAATAACAAGATTCTTGGCAATTGCATGTTAAACAATATATCACAACAAAAACCAAAGAAAGGGAAAAAAAATTAGAGTACATGTAAAAATACTTTGAAAGATAATCAATGTCGGGGCTTTTTATGACTTACGAAAGCCAGCCTTTTTTAAAAGAGTAGCAAAGTCAAAGTGTTGATATGTCACACTCGAGTCTTCTTCATATACTTCTGTTAGCTGTCAATAAACAATTGAGAAGAGAAAACAAAATTGCAACTAAAGTCACTGGCAATTTAATATTTACATTTGAACCTAGTTGCTGCACTCTGATTTTAATATAAAGAAGTTTCAAGACATTAATTCTGAGTTCAGTTTGAATGGGATATTGCACTAGACCAGACCAATTTAAGGAATTTGAATGTTCTGAAATTGGCACAGACAGTAAAATAAAGTAGAATTCAAATCAAATCCATTTAGTCCATCAAAGCCTTCCTTAATTGTCGCCTTGGCCCACATTTGACTAACTTTACAAGTTTTCAGTAAGAAGTTGTGCATTTAACCTCTATAAGCCTACAACTTTTCCTCCATTTGTCTGTGTTTTGTTCTTCTGTTTCAGTACCAGTTAAGATCTCCTCTCCTTCAAGTTCTGTAGTCAGTAAGGTCGAAGGTGAACCTGTACCACTGGTGTGTGTAGCAACGGGTCACCCTTCACCGATTGTAACTTGGACCAGAAATGGAGAAACTGTTGGTAATGATGGGAATGCAACTATTGTCAAGAGCACCAGGGATGATGCTGGTGACTGCAGCCATTTGGAGAAAATTTATGCATAATTTGCATAAAGATAGACCACACCTATTGGCAACAAATTTTTGTTGAGAAAATAAGAACCTTAATAGCCTAATTTCACAGTTAACACCATTTGTATAAGAATCTGTTTAGGCTAACTTGGAAAACTCCAGGTCCTTATATGCAGGTTTTTACTGTAAATCATTCCTCTTCATTTTTAGTTGAATAAATGATATTCATTTACCAGAAACTCAAAGACAGTGTATTTGATTACCAAAAATGTCAGATCTGTTCTATCATACACATGGAAAAATATACACTGTATAGAAATTACTGGAGTTAACATTCACCAGTGATTTATTCATTTTTGCTGTTATTCAGATGATTAAGAAATCATTCTTTAAAAAATGTTTTGTCTAGTAAGTGAGCATGCAATAAGTTTCTCATGTTCAGTTACTATTAACACCAAAATCTTATGTTTATTTTGTGATGCCAGTTAAATATGCTTTACCGGTATTTGTTCTTTACTATTAGAAAACCCCAGATCTGCTATTCTTTCTGAAATGCTTAGTTTGTAAAACGTAGCAAAAACTTCAGTGTTTAAGTACTGATTGTGTGTCCATTGTGGTGATAAATGAATAGATATAAAAGAGTTTAAAGTAACAGTTATTAACCCTATTCAGACTGGGGGGGGGTTGAAAGTGCTCGTGCCAACTTTCAACCTTTCTAGCGAAAGAACCATTTCATGTACAACGCCAGGATTTGTGACTTTTCCTAAAATTTATCAAGAAACATTTTGGTGTGTCAAACTTGTGTTCACTAATTACCCTGTTTCCATAGCAACCCTTTTTTGAATGACAGGTCATC
>JANRMR010177270.1:0-12138 GCA_025434825.1 Bergia sp. 'catenularis' | reverse complement strand
ACTAGGTTCCGCATTTGAGAAAAATGCTGATTTGTAAAGAGAGAAAAATGTTTGCGGTTGAATAGAGGCACTGAAATAAATTTATTTGATCGTTTGGCAAACCAAATCACAAAATCTGATTCGTTTTAATTAGTTGACATCAATAATACTAAATATAATGACACTTGGGAGGATTTATGAAGCCCCAAAGTTAGCGGATTTTCAGTCTCAGCAAAGAGGCTGAGAGGCTATTTTGACAGTCCAACCTTCCCGGGTCTATAATTTTCCACATAGACGGAATTGAAACAAAAGAAATGTAGTTCAGTTATTGCTAAACAGTAGTTAACTCCTGGGCAAAAGATTAAAGAATTCCATTTCTGAAGCGAAAATGAGTTGGTCGGTTTTTAGGCGGACAGCCTCTTAATAAGCCAGAAAATGGTGTTTATTTTTCAGTGGCTAATGAGGACAACTGACAACTTGCATATTGTGTGCTAACTGCAAACATTTCATTGTCCATACACATTCATTACGGAGTTGAACGTTCATGGAATTATGATACATCTCGATCCTTGAATATTAAACGGTATAAGTGTATGGTCAACTTTCAGTTTGCAATAAACATTGCAGATTATATCTATGCTTACCTTGTATATATAGGCAATCTGGGCTGCTGTTTGCTGCTGGAGATCAAACGCTTATACGTGAAAGTTGTCCTAAAACTTTTGAAAATGAATGATGTAATCAATATATATATATATATATAAAACTTACGTTCAAATATATTTACATATATAGTCAATTATACAATATAATCAATATTATGTACTTATCGACTGAGTGTGCAGTTGGCCTTGAGACTTTGGCCTGTCAGTAGTTGCTATCCCAGCCCTCTCCCCTGAGTGTGCGGTTGGCCTTGAGGTTTTGGACTGTCAGTAGTTGCTATCCCAGCCCTCTCCCAACGGTTTCAACCACTCTAACAGGTATTTATCACACAGTTCACAGCAAATCTTAACTCATTCTATTATCAGACACAATCAAGTCATCCCACATTGACCCTATTCAGATACTCACAGATGCTCACAGTCCGTAGGATGGGGGTATATTACCCTTTGTTAACATTCTTACAATTAAACTAAGCAGAGCCAAATTGAACAGGGTAACTTGTTATAGTTTAAACCAATCTCAAATCTAATTGGTAAATAGGGTACGACGTTGTGTGACGACATACGTTAGCCATGTTGGATTTTCAGGCGGCCATCTTGGATACTTTGCCTACGTCAGAAAGTGGTACCTCTTTTTTCAAAAGTATCAAAAACATTTCATTACTTTTGGCTGAACTAATCTTCTCTTCTTTACAAAAAGGTAAATATTTCCTTAATTTACACTAACTCGTATTTTGTGACTTGACCTGTTAATCAAAACTTGGCTGATCGATTACATACATAAGAGCTTCAACCTGGTCGATAATTAAATGGCTGAATTAAAGAAGGATTGGTAAAACTAACCCACACTGGAGGAAAAGCGGTGGAAAAAGAGCACGTAAGATTAATATTAAGGTTTGGTTCAACTCAGTCCGCTTCAGTTTCTTCAAGTGTCTTTCCAAAACTGATAGGCTGGTATTGTCTGCCGATTTTCCAGAGTGTGGTATATTTAATATAATTTGGAAGGTCGTTTATAATGAAGCTGAAACAGGATGGAAATGGACCCAGGATAGAACTTTTCAAGAAATGATGTTGGCAATAAAAAACATTCATAAACATGTAAAACAATTTTATCCATTCATTGGCCCATATTTTTGTGTCCAATGATCCATTTTATTTAAATAACTAACCCACTATGTATGCCATAACTCTTTTTAGGCCTCTGAGCATTAACTATACCGGACTCACCGTTAGGATAATGAATTCGTGGAAGTTTACTGTGTACACACTTTTTTTTATAAGAACAATTTTATAAGAATAAAGAGGTTTAACTTAAAAGCTAAGAACAACCTAAGAACAATCGAGGCCCGGATACCAACGCGAATGATTTTTATTTTTCATGTTCTTGGAGCAAAAAATTACACAGTTCACCCAGAAACAAACGTAGATAAGGTACAAATACAATAAAATGCACTGTTTTGCACAGGAAAAGATCAAACGAAGTATCTAGAGGAGTGTTTGCTTTTTTCATTCCTGGCCGAAAATTTTTGCTCTCATCAGCGACAGCAATCCATTGAATTTAGAGAATTTTCAAAGATTTTTATTTTAATTATGTGCAGGTACAAGAACAATTTAAGAACAACTAAGCCGAGGCTCTAATTGTGGTAAAAATGAAGAACAATGAGGCTCAGCAAAACTTTACTGATTCTTATTAGTCCTTGTAAATACGAGCGAAAATGGCTATTAACATTATATTAGACTACAAGTAGTCGCGAGATCGCGAAAGCCGGCGCGCAGAAACTGGAACGAGATTTTATAGTCTCGCCCCAGTTTCCACGCGCCGGCTTTCGCAATCTCGACGAATTCAAGAGGAAAAATAGGGAGTACTCGTAGCCTGCATTATAAAGGTGGTTGTATACACGACATTTTATAAAACGATTTCGTCAAGTTAGATAATAATATTCTTATTAGTGAAAAACTAAAGGTTGTAACATTCTAATTTTGAGAAGAGATTTCTACAAATACCGAAATAATTCTAGAGGGAAAAATGCACGGACAAAACAATTGGAAAATTTGGAAAAAAAAAATCCTGCAAGCGAACGGGCGGAGAAATAATTTTCCTGCAGTGCCGAGTTCCAATTTAACTCCTCTGTAATTTGACGAAAGTTAAGTTGCTGCAGCATTTCCAGTAACTGAAAAATTCTTGCACGGTAAAGATTACTGCCTCCTCCCCACCAACTCCACTCCCAATTAAAGTCAAATGCTTGGCCCCTAATGGTTGATTTGGGATTTCTTTTCCCCCTTTAATCTTAGTTATAGAACATTTTTTGTAGATGCTTCTTGAAATGGAGAGAAACCCTAGCCAACACGATTTAATGCAAATTTTACAAGCTTCTCAAGCTGCATGATATCAAATTATGTAATCAGCAAAACTCTACATATTTAAGGGCACAGATCTCTCTCTCCTCCCCCTCCCCCTTACCTCCCCATTGCATCCCCATTGTTGATGGACCTACCATCGTTCTACAAGGGTTTAATGACAAATTTGCTGCGTGACAAATTTGCTACGTAAGATTAAATGCTAGTTTGAGATGAATATATTATATTTGACCTTTAGTTTTGACATATTCAACAATAGAAATATTCAAATCAAAGAGATGGAAAGCAGCAGCCCCCATCCCCTATAATCCTAGTAGTGCACTTACTACAAGTCTCTAAAGAAGTGTGAAAAGCTTATTTAGTTGAGAAATTGATGATTTGCACAAAATAATCGAACTGCAATTTTTTGTTTGATTGTAAAACCTACCAACATTCTTTTAACTGTTAAACCCTACAAAATGCTGTTGCTACTTTCTGTCTTCCCGCTATCACGTGTTAATACTGCAAGCTCAAGGCATGTGGAAGAGTTTATCATGTGTGTTGCCAATGTCAAGGCGGTTGAAAGAATGTTACGTTATACCGGTGGTATTGTAAGAATCATAGCAAGTAGGCAACTTTTAAATTAGGCCGAAATTTTATTGGCGCGTATGCTCAATGAAGTGGGACAAATGGGATATTACAATGAAACTGAACTTACCACAAATTCTTGCGTAAGAGCTGTCCTGTAGACGATTCATTCACAGCTGGGTAGACAAAATAAAGAAACTTGAGTTCAGGAGAATCCCTGTAAACCGTAATTAGGCGAGCCGATGCTGCAGATAACAAGGTAGATATTCCCGCTTGTTGAAATATTTGGAGTAAATGAGTTCATTTTCTGTTGTGTTTATGCTGTTATTAAGAGTTGACATTAACAATAAACAAACGCTTTCACTATCGTGTTGTTTTAGTCTTTTTTGGGCTCTATCTCCTCTGTTATTTGTGGATTTCTTGACACGATGCAAAAACATGAATCGTCGGAATTGGACATTTTTAGTTCTTAGAAACAATAAAAGAGAAGCAGGCTGGCTTCCTCTTAGGAATTTTTATCTGTTTCTAAGAAAGCTTGAATGACCAATTAAACTTAAGGTGAAAACTCGAATAAGTTAACGCGGCGCAAAACGGTCCTCCGCTTTCGGGGGTTGGGCACTAATCATCTGTTCTTGTAAAACCCAATTGATTATCGAAACCTCGAGAACCAGAGCAAATGAATCCACAGCTGAAGTCACTGTCTTGGTTCCTCACTCTAGTTTGGAAGAAGAGAGTGATATATGACGTACTTGGGCGAAAGCCTAGTGGACGCCCAAAGGCTATGTAAGTCGAGACTAGCGACTCCGAAGTCACAAC
Source organism: Bergia sp. 'catenularis' (assembly GCA_025434825.1). Classification (NCBI taxonomy): domain Eukaryota; kingdom Metazoa; phylum Cnidaria; class Anthozoa; order Zoantharia; family Parazoanthidae; genus Bergia; species Bergia sp. 'catenularis'. The sequence goes on along the minus strand of JANRMR010177270.1, from coordinate 7,756 downwards.
TACGGATTCAATAGGGAATTGAAATTTGAGAGCAATGCACACTGCAGGGAAATCGGGACAAGTTGCTCGCGTGATGAAAGAACCTGGGAAGACAAAGGCAACCTGGAGGCGGACCATCGAAAACGAAAGAAATCAGACTGGATGGAAGACCTGGGAGGCAGTGCATAACAAGACATCTGACAGGGTTGGTTGGTGAAGGAGTATCGAGGCCTTGTGTGCTTCTTGGCACGAATGAGCTGGGTAGCAGATTACAACATCCTAATTCCAAAGAAGGAAAGTCCCATCGTTAAGCAGGTGCACCGCTGCTCAAGGCCTTTTATTACATCCACATCAGATATTCCAATAAGGTGAATAAAGAAACTCCTTTTGTCAAACTATTTGGATTTTCGAAATTCCTCTAAATCAGTTTGCGTACAAATCATACGAGAATGAAGATCGTCACCTTCTGTGTCAAAATTAGTGCTCATCATGCATGTTCTATCGCTTCTTGCAATATTTGTATGTTGACCAGTCTCTATTGGAAAATAATGAGCTGATAATCGTACAGTTGACTCCCAATAACTCGAACCCGCAGTAACTCGAACCTCGCGCTAACTCGAAGTAATTTTGTTTTCCCTTCGGGTTGTTTCTTTTGTAATTTTACCCCTGATAACTCGAACTCCCAACAACTCAAACATTTTCCATTTCCCTTGAAGGTTCGAGTTATCGGGAGTCAACTGTATATGTAAATTAGACATTATTTTCCTATAGAAGTGGTCAGGTGGTTATTGATTTTAGTTATAATTAGTTCAGAAGGAAACGAAGTTTCGAAACATCCTTATAAATAGTTAGTTTCCTATTGGTTTGTCGTAATGCTTGGCATTTTGATTGGACAATGGACATTGGATTAGACACTAGCCGCGCTTTTATATATCAAGGCAACCAGTTTTGAGCTTCATTGCTAATATAAGCCTCCAAATGCGCTACTAGACGACACTTTTCCTCTCTGAGGAGAAAAAGACGCCCTTTGTTGGACCGAGTTCGTGTCAAAATCAATGAAAGACATAGAACTAAATTTGAAAAAAAGGTCTCATGCTGAGGACAAAAATAACTTTTCTTCTATATCAACAATGTTTAGCGTTCTTTACTGCCGTTCTGCATGGGCAAATAGTCTGACAGGCCAGATTCTTGACGTGAATGCTTTTAAAAAAAACTGTGGTGTAGTCATAAATAAATATTTAGTTGTTTTTAAATGCTCTCGTCTTATCAGTCCTCAATACGCATGCGTAGATTTTGTTGCTGTTTTCCCCTGCTGGCTGCGAGCTATCTCGGCACACTTTCCAGATCTCTAGTCAGAATCTTGCAGTAGTTAGCTTCAGAAGAGAGGAACAATTGGAATTTTTGAAGAAACGAAATTATGAATAATTGACAAGAGCTTATTAATGCCTAGCAGGTTGATACTAACTGCAAACTTATGCTGGACAAGTTGTCAAGATGATATTGTGAGTGCTTCTCGTTGAGCACAAACAATGACAACAGGCTCATTAGAACACACCTTCAGAAAGTCTTGACGTTTTGCGTTTTATTGTTGTGCATGTGACAAAAAAAATATAGAAGGTCAAATTTAGGTTTTACAACATTACTATTATTAATAATAATATTGTGGCACTACGTGGAACACGACTTTGCCGTGGTTTTCAATTTCAAAATATAGTTTTATCTTCTAAAAGCAATCTAGTGTTACAGCAAACATGATAAAATCAACTGCATTGGACACTCAGAAGATAAGCGATGACAGCGTTATTTTAAAAACAGAACACCTAAAATGTTGAGGGCAAACAGATGAAACAAAAGGCCAACAGGTCGAAAAAATAACAAAGTTGATAGAAAACTTTGAAAAGATTTGCACAATTTGCATGTCTATAATTTACTAGGTCTTACTGATTGACAGCTTTGCTGTACTTCACAAAATATTTGCGCAATCTGAAGAAGTCAATAATAGAAGAATATAACTTCTGCTACAAATAATTTCAAACACTATTCTGTATTAAACGTTGCAAATGTGGTACGGATGGTTTAATTTCGAGAGCGATTGAATTGGATAACAGTTGCGTATGAGTGCTGAAGTGAATTTAGTGTTGGCCCTAGGATCACTCAAGGTAACTTAGCTCAAAAATTCATCGCTCCTTGACAGTTCTATTTGTTAAAAGATTCTTTATCTTAACTTTTTCTGACCGCTAAAAAACTTCCAAGCACAACTTCTCACCTGTGTAAGCCATCTATCCAGGGTCAACCAAAATACAAATATCTAACGCCTATCGAACTGTACTTTCTCTCTAATCAAGCACTGCAAAAATTTTCTCCCACTTCGGGCATGCGCCGAAGCAAAAACTTGAATTCTACTCTCGTTGCTTTTGCAACTTCCCCTTTTTATGGGCTTCCCTTTGCAGTAACTTTCGGCGCTCCTTCCAATTGCTTTTGGTCAGGTTAGGGTTAGGGTTAGTGAGCCAATGATCAGGCTGTTTAGTGAGCCAATTTTCCCATACATTTTCACTGGACTCCAGTAAATCAGCCAATCAGAACCCAGTATTTTTGTAAGTGTGGTATTAGGAGGAAAAGTCCAAGAAAGTCCCTAAATTCAGCGGTTGAAACAGCATGCGAACCATCACCACATTTCCTGACATCTCACTCTAGACCAGATGAGACCGGTTAGTCAACCCTTGGTTTGAATAACGCGAAAGTATAAATGAGGGGAGGGGAGAGGAAGTGAGAGGCGGGGAGGGAGTATATATATTCTATGACAAAAACATGTACACCATATATCAGAATCTCGTTAGTATTTAAATCTTTACTGCGCAAACTCCAATTTGGATTTAACCCGTAGGGAAGCGGCAGCAGTCGTTCTAAGTAACAGTAATGGCCGGAATGGGTTTAACCAAGCATGTCTAAAGTATGTGGGCTGGTCCTAAAGCTGGTAATAGAATTTATCTCTAAGGTAACAATGGATAAACTGTTGCATTCCGAAATTGTCTATGGATGGAAAGATCCTCTACAACAGCCTTTTTTTGTATGTATATTTCTTAATGCTGCACCTCTCGCAGTATGGCTGGTTGATACTTGAGTTTTTACCTCGACACATGCAAACTTGTGTACGATTTTTTGTAACAAGGTCGAACGCGCTGCTGCTCTACGTTCCTTCAAGGTTAACCAACCCAACTTCTGGATCGTTTAGGTGACACTTGTACCTCTTATACAGTCACCAACCACGAAACACGCTGCTCTTCGTTGTACCTTTTCCGATGCAGTGATATCGCCTTTTCGTAAGGGTCCCGGCCAGATGGAACTGCAGTATTCCATTTGAGGCCTGACCAGGGCTTTCAGGCTGCATCCTTTACCTGAGGAGATCAATTCCTCAGATGTCTGCGCAGAAAGCCAAGGGATATGTTGGCCTTTGTTATTGCGCCATTGATGACAGATGTGGTCTCTCAAGTTGAAGGTACTGGTGATATCAATTCCCAGGTGTTTGTGCTCAAGTATTTAGGTATAGGAGTATCACTGGTCGTGCAGTTGGACATGACTGATTTCTTCCCATCCACAGAGGGAAACAATTTCGTTCTGGAGTTTGGTACACTCTTCTGCCTAGTCTATCACGCTGTAAACAACACAGTCGTCTGCAAAGAGCCATTTTTTGGAGGCAATTTTGTCGTGGGTATTATGATATCGCAGCAGTTGCCGTGTTTATAGATTAGTCGAAACGATTTTCATTTCACTTACGATAAAGCCCTCCCTCCATAACGTCAGAAACTCATCCCAAATCTTTCACCAAAACAAATAAAACCCGGGCTAACAAGCGATCTCGATGAATGACAGTTTAAAATCTTTTCTATTTTGAATTATAAACATCCACCAGCTGTTGTGCCTGCCCACTCTCAAATCAGAAGGAAGGAAGTGGTCTTTTTCAGATGGAACTGACGTCTATCTTTTAGATATTTGTGGTATTTTTATCGTAACACAGCTGCGACCACAGCTTCATATTAGGAAGAAGTGAATGTTTTGTTTTCAACACCTGACCGACGAATTTCATGACAGGAATCCAAGTGCGGGCCCACACATTTAACTTTCCATCCAAGCAACCCTTGTTTCAAACTATTATATGAAACGCAAAACATTCTCAAATGCATATTGAAATAGACCGACGAATTTTCTGACAAGAGTCCAAGTGTGGGCCTACACACCTTTAACCACAGCCCATAGAATACATGCATGTAAACGCGTACGTAGACCGGCTGAAATGTATGGTAGGGGAAGATTTCTCAGTAACATACAGATTTTAGTTGTGCACTCTAATCCTTCTTCTTGTAAGCATCTTCGTTATTCTTACAGCAAGGATGAATGACTTTCACAATTCATCTTGAAAGATACAAAAATTTGGACAGTTTTTTAGCAGCGATGGAGTAAAAGTAGAGAGAAATGCAAGATCAGACTGTAACCCAAATTTTAACGACATTATATCGAGAAAAAAAAAACTCCGCCGAAACCACAATGTTGTGATAAAGCTGATAGCCCTACAATTGACTTTATATAGTGTGTTTCATTGGTAGTATTTCTGAATAAGGAATAGAAATATGTACGATAAAAGCTTTGATATCTTTAATTAAGAAGCGTGTTTCATTCAAAATATCAAGCTGTATTTTTAAGCTTTAATATCCGTATTTTCGATTCGGAATAAACTTTTATTTACTTCTTTGAATTGGCATTTTAGTAGAAATCTTCCCGAGTGTATACATGTATAGTGGTAAATCGAACTGGCCCTTAGTCATTCAGTTGGTATTACGACTTGCTGTCTTCACCGCCACCGAGAAGGATAATGAATAGTCATATTTGAAGCGCAGAAGAACAAATAAAGAGAAAAACATTAAGCTTTCCATCCCAAGCAATCCTTGTTTTCAAACTATCAAACGCAAAACAATCTTAAATGCACATTGAAATACAAAATTAACTTGCATTCTTACATTGCTTAAGCCCAGTTTATAATAACTCATGCTCAGTCATAGTTTAATCGTGTTAACATAAAATAGCTTCTTTCAGTCAAGCAGTCCCTGTACAATAAAGCCTTCTTGTTAAAACTAAACTTTCTCGAACAACTCAACCTTATAGTTAAAAAATCAAATATAAATCTTTTAATAATCCACTTTTCGTGACAAGAAAATAAATTGCTTTGCAATATGGCAAGACCAAGGCAAGCTTTTGGTATTCCGGCCGCAAAGAAACCAGAGACGAAAGTGCTAAGTTAGCATATTATCAAAAGTGAAACAGCGTTATGTCGAAGAAAACTGGACTAAAACTCACCCTTCTCCAAGCTAGAGTTAACGTCAACGGTGATTCCAAAGGAGGTAAACAGTTTGGCAAAGCAATGATAGGTTAATCTTGTCGCCCATTTCAAAATTCGCCCAAACAAAATTTTTGCTGAAGTCTTTAGACTTGATTATTGATCATACACCACGTTGGTGGCCTTCAGGCCAATGAATATCACGTGATATATCTGATTTATGATTTTTATTTTTATACCAACTCTAGTTCGGGAGTCGTGAAGAGATTTGAGTGGGAAAAGGTTTCCAAGCATAAGATTTACCTCCTAGCAGAACGCAAAACACTGAGCAAAGTCCTCGTATCAAAACACAGATAATTCCAATTATTTCAGTCCTTTGCTGCCTCGGTCAAGTTGTAGAAACGGGAAATCAGCTAAATTTTAAGTCGGTACTTCAAATATGTTAACTTTAATTTTCTAAATATGAGGTAAATTCCTTGTCCTGTCAGTATAAAGCATGGTGTGGACAGTATCTATCCAATAAAGACCCGTCGCTGACCAAGGACGCTGATCTGACTATGTTCCAGGCTCCCTTGGCGAGATGTCTGAGGCTACTTGAAGAAATTTGAGGCTACTTGAAGAAATTTAGACTGTAATACTCTTCGTCATTTTACCGAAGAACTCTTTATACTCAGTCACATACCGCCATTATACTTCATATAAGAGAGTGAGTAAAAAGAATTCCCCGTGGATTACCGATGATTTGTTGGGCAAGATACATAAGGTGATGTTTAAAGAAAAGAGCATGTATCACTGTAAATGATAAAGAGACTTGATAGCGATACAAGCAGGCGAGAAATGAGACAAACAATTCAATAGGGCAACTATAGGCCCAAATTTTGCAAATAAAATGCCGCCAAGAAATGTTGACCCGGAATCCTATCTTGAGCCCACCGACAAAACGTTCGGTACCCTGAAAGCTCCAAATGCGAGTGCAGTTTGTAAACTGGTGTTTAAAGTACTAAAAGACATTAAGATGAAAGAATTTTTGAGACATTTTTTGGACGAGAAAATAATGTTTTGTAACCCGCTCGCCGTGGCCACGAAGTCCACATTCGCGAAGCTGCTAATTGTATAAATTAGTTTACAATTTTGTTTTCATGTAGTTATCAAATGGTTTGTTCGTACAATTGGAGATTTATCAGCACTCGTAAAAATTTCTTCTCAATCGAGATTATAAGACCTTTTTTCAAACTTCAAAGTTCAAACTTCATTCTTCAAACTTCATTCTTCAAACTTCAATTATGACACCAGTAAAAAATTTCTGCCCGAAGAGTTGCACTTGACCTACGCAGAAAAAAACGAAAAAAACTTTTATGATGTTTAAATTTCTTCACCAACAAACTTCAGTGTACTTACAGGAAACGCTCATTCCTCGTGAAAGAGAATATAATCTTAGAAATTCGTGCAGAAAACATTTGTTACCCAAGCCACGCACAGATGATCTAAAACGTAGTTTTAGCTATAGCGCGGCCAAACCATGTTGACACGACCACCGCAGTGCTACGAAAATGCAGTCGTGTCAACGGGGTGGTCATATTAACAGGGTAGGGTCACCCTTCTAAACAATGCCACGACAACTATTCCTGTGATTTCGTATGTACGTGTAGCTGCAACAAATTATTAGACATGCCGAACAACCAATCTGCAAGAAATGAACATCAAAGAGACCTGAAGAAGCGCAAAAAAGAAACAACTAGAAATAATTTTGGCGTCCCTGATTAGTGTAACCACTTAGAATGTGGTACGCTAGAAATGCAGACACATTAATAAAGTTGATGATGATGATGATTTGCGAGCTATGAATCATGAATTCTTGTCACCGCCTACACTAACTAAAAAACGTTTTTAATCTGAGTATTTTGACTGGTCGTATTAACGGGCATATTTTATTAAAATAACAAAGAGGAATCTCAAAAGTGGACGTTGGTCGTAACAACGGGGTGGTCGGATTAACGGGGGTTTCAGATAAGAAAATATGACAGACTTTTATTTGGGCCAAAATGTGATGGATGGTTGTGTGCATATATGGCGGGGTACAAAGCAATTACCCTATTTTAAATCTCGCCGCGGTATTTTGCCGGCAACTCTTTTTGAACAGCTCCGAGTTGTTACTTTATAAATATTTGCTGCGTGCTCAAAAGACTGGCGAAAGATCGATAGTAAAAGCAATTAACCGTGGCATCTTGTTTATATCACAAGAAGTTCGACAGCACGCCAAAGCGGCATGTCTTCATCGCAATTTGTTTTATGTAAGTTAAATATGGTTTGTAAGATAAAACAAACCGGCGTTTCTGAGTTTGATTTCAGACCTGGTTGTTAAGCGCTCACCATTATAATCCTAATTCACGCTACGTGGCGGCCGGTAACCGCAAACAGCTGTTCTCAGAACAGTTCACTGTTTTGAAA